>JAQIXW010003088.1:0-13881 GCA_034700685.1 Willowsia buskii | reverse complement strand
AAATATAAGCTTTGTTTCGTCATATTTCAGCGGTAAGTATTAACATACGTTATTGATACACATTGAAACACTTAACAGAGGATGAGTTGATGGATGACTGATGATAAACCACAAAAGTTTTGCACGCACATCGTACACCTAAACGTTTAAAATACCAACCACAAAAGCTGCTTGGATTTATAGATTGTATGTTCACCAACTTTCTTTGAAATGCTGAGGTTAGACGTGATGATTGCAAAATGGTGACACGTATAAATATTTATTTTTTCAATTAAACTAACTTGGCAGCACCTTATTCAACTATTATGTCAAAAACTATGTTTTTAATATGTATTTTTAACAAGTTATGTTGATAAATTAGTGAATGACACATTGAAATATTGTTGTCACACCTTGGTATACATGTCACATATTCTATTTAGATTGTGAGGAGTACATAAATGCTCCGTCCCAAATGATTATTTCTAATGTCAACTTACTAAAAAATCAATGGCAAAGTTAACTTGATTTTAGTTCAAATTCCCGATTATATTGCAAATATTTTATTTTGAACTTAAAACTTGGTTAATCAACTCACACCTTCACTGAAAGGGAAAATGAGCAAAGTGGTATAATTGTTTAAACCTTCCTTATAATTATTTTTCATTACCCTCATTTTTCCTCCCTTTCAGAATCGCATTCCGCGTTTGCGCAATAAATGCTGAGAAATAAAGGGCTCATTCGTTAACACAAATTGTAGGAAAACTAAAGCAATTTAACGCGGAGAGATAGCATTGAATTCGACTAGTGATTTACATATTATTAATGTGAACTTGATCATTTAGAGATGATCGAGGCTCCTCTCCGCTATATATACTCATCTCATCATACTGACCTTGATCAATGAACAAAATTGCACAACACAATCAAGATTACTTTATTACACACCTCCTCTTCTCAACTTCTTTCCTACTTAACTCATAACGTAAACGCAAGGTGCAAGGAACAGTAGTATTTATGATTTTTATAACCAATAGTTCTAAAAACAAATGATTAATGCTTTGATTCTTGTTTGAAGATTAATATGTAATTAGAGACCCACAAAAGGGTAAAACATATTTTTATGGATTGCTAGAAGAATGGACGAAACTTTTTATTATCCCGTTCACTTTCAGAATACCTTAATTTTAATCTTCCACTCACTCAAGTATATGCAAATATTGTAATATGATCCATCGAGAAGCAAACGATCTCTAGAAATAAACGATCAGATTAGAATCTTATCTTCCCCGAAAAATGTGGACTAGTCTTGTATCCTTTTTATCATCTTAAAAATCCACTATTTCATTAGGTGTATGTATATATGTACTTATGCATTTTCATGCTACGTTTTTCGTGCTGAACATTTGGTAGAATTCACTTAATTTCTCGTATCAATTTCTTCAAGTCTCAAGTCACTAGCCACTTACGCACTGCGTATTTCTGCATTTTCCAATATAAAAGTTAATTAACTTTCATGATCATCTGCCACCTGTTACCCAAAATCCACTTGCCTTCTTTTCATCTGAACAAGGGACATGATTATACACAGAAAGCATAAATGATACACTTTTCTAGGACATGAGATCTTACTATGAACACTGTATACTAACATAGCCCTATTTACACAATTTCACACAGTACAAGGATCATTTTTGTAATGTAGCTTTAATCAATGCTGTATGTAGTCTTGGATTACGATAGTTACAATAATTTGTAACCTTATTTTTTACCAAGCGCTCCTGCAAAATCGATCTATGTCCATGATGATGTCGACTCGTCTACAATAATACGATGAAATAGCAGGAAAGCTGCCTTCTCTGTGTGGCAGAGACGTACACAATACGCATGATGGAAGAATTAATATGAAAAAATGTTAATGAAACGCCGGCTTGTCGAGATGTTGATGTGAAAAAATACGAGAAATACGTTATATGATGACAGTACACAGCATTCGCTTAGATTAGAGCCAGTTAGCTTTGCTGTGTGTCAACAATGTGTTCTTCTATGATATTATGAATATTCATGACTTTCGTTAATCTCACCCTTTCATCATGAGTGATCCTCAAAAGCCAACAGCCAACAAAGCCTCTAGAAGATACACGAAAAGAGTTAATACAAGTCTATGTATACGTAGATTGTTTCGATGCTAGTGAGACGCAAAGCTCATCATAAGCCACGAATGCTAGTTAATTTCACAACACGTTTACTTTTCGTCTGTCAGTGACTGTCATCATCAGTTGAAAATACCAGACGCTTTATTAGCACTTTTTTATGCTGACTTACTGCTTTCGTGGGATTTAGTTTGTGAGTCACTTTTGAGTGAGAGGGAGAGCGATAATTATTTGTTTGATCATGGTAATTCGAACGAATGATTCGTACGCATTATTTGAGGGGGATGATTAGCATATTAGAAAAAGGAAGAACCCTTGCCGATGCGGCTAATCACACAGGCGAGTAAAAAGATAAAAACAACGCTGGTCGCACGCGCTCTTTAATCTTGAAAATCGTATAGCAAGGACAAGCATCCTACGCTAGTATTTGTTAGTTATCGCATTTCCTCGATTGTAAACACAAAAAGCTTGCAGTGGGATAAAATGTCATACATTTATCACAAAAATATCTCAGTTTTTTATGATTCAGTCATAACTCAGCACCTTCAGTTCTCAATCTTTTCTCATTTTCTTGTAATGTGTTAAGATGACTTTGTAATGCTGACAGTCAAGAATATTATTCTTTCAAACTAGGTCTGCGTATTCTGCATTATCTCACTACTACACTTACTATTTTAAACATTCTGTCAACAATGCAAAAAAAATCATGTGTCTGCTTATTGTGCAGAATTTCTCTAAACTGCAGTCTTAGCAGTGTGGAAAGTATTTGAAGTAACAAGAAGCATGGGAATTTCGGATTGCCAGGGGGTGCCTATATGGTAAAAGCTTTCTTTGCGGATGAGTAAACTACGTGTATTTTTTTGTTTAAGAAAAAGTGGAACATTTCACTTGATGCTCATCATTAGGCACATAGATAGGGATAAAACGAGTGATTGAAGTCATAATTATTTTTTGGGTGAGATTGACATTGTCAGATATCTTTCAAAAATGGATGATGTTTGCACATCTTTAAGAAGGATGAAAAAAGAATCCCAAGTTCAAAGTGATGCATTAATAATCAAAATCTGATCAGTAATCGAGAATCCATGAGTTATACTTTTTCAAAATTTCTTTAGTTCCTTTACTGTAATTAGTGGCCCCTTTCTTTTATCGGTCACCTGTAAATTTAAACCTGTGTATATTTTCAGCGATTTCTCTTTTTAGTCCAAAAATGTTAATCTTTCATCATCCCCAACCTCACTGGGTTTTTGATCAGAAAGATTTAAAGAAGAAGTTGACAAAAAGACGCGTTTTCCTCATTCTTTTTCATTTCGTGAAGTGGGACTCTATAGGACTACCATAATGCATTTTCATATTACACACGCTTGAACATTGAGGCATTGTGGTACCTTACATTTACATCCTTTCCTCGTTTTTTATCGGTCGTCAATCTTTTAAGAATGACGCTTCTCCCCTCATTTTTCGGTATGCAACCTGTTAATCACGTCTTCACGTCAACAAAGTGACTTTGACTTTTCAAATTTTAGAGACTCGTAAAATATTCAACTCTTGTTACTGAAAGTAGCAGCCAGGTACATAGTGATGGGATCCTGAAAGGTCTGCGGTCTGCACAGTTTTATTCAGACAGATATCATGTTGGCTTCTCATGTCACATATAATTTGTAGGTATTTAACGTGGCCTACCTTTGCTTTGTGCAAACTGTGAAGAATATAATTTCGTGTAGTGCTGTATTTTTAAAACGAATAAAATATATATTGAAAAGTCGACTTCACCCAAAACTGTGAATTTTAATGAATGGCTGCAATATCTGTGATTTATGTAGGTATGTAAGTATGTATGTATGTATATCACATTTCCATTCGAAGCTGTGCTAGTCTCGGCACAAATACA
Source organism: Willowsia buskii (assembly GCA_034700685.1). Classification (NCBI taxonomy): domain Eukaryota; kingdom Metazoa; phylum Arthropoda; class Collembola; order Entomobryomorpha; family Entomobryidae; genus Willowsia; species Willowsia buskii. The sequence continues at coordinate 9,858 of JAQIXW010003088.1, read as the reverse complement.
GAGACAGGAAGTACGGAAGTGTAGTTTTTTACTTTGATTAACGGTATAGTGGTTTGTCGGTAATGCTGTGGGGTTATGGCAAGTGACAAGAGCAAATGGTTGTTTTTACTTGCTATTATCCTAATTTCTATACATGGGTTTCGCTACACGTAATCTATTGATGGTGATGATGACATATAGTCCTTCTACTGTCATGCGGACTGCTCCAAATAATTTTAAGTTGGTGAATGTATTAAGAAAAAAGCACTCTGCATATCGGCAGCAATGATTAAACAATATTTATGTAACTTGTCAAGAATGTGAAGAAATGTGCATTTTTGAGCTAGAATTTCGTGTTGTATAGCCGTGTCGGATAATCATCAGTTATACACCACACATGTATGTAGCTGATAGTATTGCTGCAAAATACTGAAATGGGAATTCAAATACAGGCATTCAAAACCCCATTTAGGGATATGAAGTACAAAAGATAAAACTTTTATATGAATAGAAAAAAAAGAAAAAGATGCATTTCAACAAAGCATCTGAGCTGATATTATTTACACCGAAAATTAAAACTAAAATAGTCTTGACTGATATTCACAAGAGTAAAACTTGAAACAAAATTTCATAAATGTTAATAATTTCTGCTGCTTTGTTATGATACATTCTTGCAAAAATAGCCTGACTGACTCTGTAAGGCGAAGCTCTGAGACGCATAACGTCTCGGTTTGTTGAAGGATTAGATTGAAGACAAAAATGCAATCATCAAGCGTTTTGATTACAATAAATGTACCGACAATAAGCAACGCTATGCGGAATGTAGACTATTAACGCGAAAAGATAAAGGTACGCAGGAAATGAGCACATTGCATTTTACTATAATGAGCATGAGCAATGATATGCAAAATATCCGATAAATATTATGACTCATAGTCAGTTTCCCACTTACCGTTTACCAATTTGTCATCCACATCAGATAACATTTATTAAAAAAATATGTATTATCGACAATAAATGTGCAGGCACGCACACGCAACATTTTAAAACATTTGACAGAGAGCATAAATTAATTTGCATTGAACAAACCGTCTGCGGATTGTTTATGAAAGCCGATAAGCTCTCTCCATAAATGCCACTTACATTTAAAATTCGGTCACAGGTACTGAATGATTTCTTCAGATATTTCCGTGTTAGCTGTCAATAGTTGTGTGCATTTTAATACCATAACTTAACAATAGTAAAAAAGCATAACAGTTTCTCCAACAAGTAGTAATAATGATATGATTCCGGGAATCACATCCACCGACAGGCTTTACACAAACAGTCACACTTTAAAATCACATTTCACGTTCTGTTACCAAAAATTGAATTTATGAAAACATAAAACTATTCAGAATCAATGCTAACAAATTTATCTTTAGCCCAACTTACACCTAGAACTTCACGAGTCTATAACTGTTTACTGTGTGGCTTCTTTCTGGCTAGATACATGATGAACTGAAATATGACGACGAGAATGCATGGGGAGAACCATTGCTTCACAACAATCAAAATAATACTGACGAGAATTTTTTTGTTACCTCGCTAAATCGAGACTATAGAGAGATGCCTTGTGTGGTTTTTACAACGGCGCTCATTGACAAACAAGTCATAATAAAGTAGAGTCTACCAGTCAAATTCAGTGGAATAATAAGTAGTATGGATAACTTTTTTTCTGCAGCAGAAAAGATGAAACAAGAAGTCAGAGAGCCAGTTTCAGCTCTTACATATGCGCATGCATGACAAAGACCTGAACGAGTAGCAATAATTCAGCAAAGTTTATAACAGCCATTTACTGTATTTTTCGACTACACATGTTACAACATCAACATTGCAACGGACATGAGATCGAATATCTAAAAAAGAATGTATTCTTTTGCATATGTACATAGTCACTAATACAAAGAAAAAACGGCACACATAAGCATGAAGTTATGGAATAAAAAGTACTGCATAATATAAAAAATATTATGCTTTTTATGAGAATGAGAGGCTAAAGGGTTATGTTCTTATCTACCTCAACAAACGTAATAAAAGTTGAGACTGGTCACGTTATTATTACTTCTTCATCACAGCGTCTCATTTTCATCCTTGTGGGAACGTTGCACACAGGTTGAGTCTGATACATTTTCTTGAGCAAATGCAGATTTTTGTAGATAAACTTGCTCATTTGAAGTTGCTCTCGGAGTGATTCATAAAAATTATCTACTATCAGGTGCCAACAAACATTTGCAGAAACATAAAGTAGAAATCAGCTTTTCAAAAAATAAATATCATGATATCTTAAGAATCTATGTAGCAAAACATAGAATGATATAGATATTATTATGCTATTCTGTAGAAGCTTGATAAGTATTTGTGTATAAACTTTTTAAAGCAAAACATGACTTGGCACTACTTCCCGTATATACTTTACTTTCGGAAGAACGTTTGTTTGCATACAATTTTCAGTGTTTTTGGTGACATGACATAAAGGTGCATAGTCATAGTACATGTTTAACTTTAAACAAAGAATTTCATTGTTCAGCAAAAGATTGGGATGACTGAGCTCTTCGTGGTGGTATCCCATTAAAAATGTAATTTTTATGAAAAAATATTTGGAATCGTCATCATGTATGATTTTATATTCTGAGCTTTCGTGGAAGGCATTTGGTCAAGTGGAACTCAAAATGTCAACGATCTGCGTTTTTTAAACTTTAGTTCATTAAAATTTCACATACTATTTCAAGGATTTAGTGACATTTTCTTTAATACAAGGGCATTGGGATTGGGAATCCAAGAATAAAAATTAGAATACCTATGTACTTTTGCAACTTTTATCTCTCTCTTATCTGTGAAAACTTTTTGAAGAAGGACTATATAAATCCTTACGGTTATATATGAATTAGAGATTATGAGAAAAATTATGAAGAAAACGACTGGTGGTAAAAAATGTATATACCTAATAACATGATGATGATCATAGACCGGAACACTATTCAAAAAGGGAATACCACAAACTGAAATTCACTTTTATTGTGCTTATTAATGGCCTTGATAATGATGTGAAAATTGAAGTTTAGTTTGGTAAATGATCATGATAAATATTTGAGCCTCTTGGTCTCTTCATATCTTGTACATCAAACAATATACTAAAAATCATTCTAGGAGTTTTAAAATTTACTGACTAAAACTTGGCTGCAAAAACTACGGCTCAATACCCAGCCGTGCGCAGGTGACTTTAGAAAACCATGAAAATATAGCTCCAAAAGCGCGTCAGACAATATAACACGCGACGAGATTTAAAACTCTAGATGCAACAACAACAACCCTCCAAACCAAGGTTACGTATGCCAACGCTAGCACATGGAATGCTCTATTTCTAAGGGCAAACGCATGAAAAACTTGTAGGGAGAGACTTGTAGAATTCCACCTCCAAATTAGCAGTGCAAGTTCCAACCGAAAAAATGCAAAATTTCTTAGACAGACGTAGTAAAATTTTCAAGTAGTAAAATTTTCAAGTAGTAAAATATATTGACAAAATTCGAAAGTATGAGAGAACTACCAAAACACCTTGTTTCCAACATGGAATCAAAAATTGTTACCAAACCACATTCCCTCCAGTCACTTTATGTAGACGATTCTGAAAACAATGATCCTTCCATTCCTGTCGAACCTGAGCGAAGATGGAACGGACCATTCAGCTTTGTTCTTGGTGCAGATCCACAATTTGGAATGATTGGTACGTGTAAACTGAAAAAATCAACTTTAACATGGCAGCCAGAGATCACACTGACACGAGAGACAATTCAAAAAGTGAATGCGATGAATCCCAAACCAAAATTTTTCGTGGTTTGTGGAGACATGCTGGATGCTTTACCATTCTCAAAGAAGGACATTCCTCACTACCAGAATAATGACATTGTGGTCAGAGACCAGCAGTACGCTGATTTCATGACTTTGTTTCGTGAAGAGCTGGACCCAGAAATCAAATTGGTTTTTGCTTGTGGAAATCATGACATTGGGGATACTCCAACTTCGACCACGCTAGAAAAGTATAGGAAAGAATTTGGTCCTGATTACTTCACATTTTGGGTTGGAGGGGTGAAATTCATCGTGCTAAATTCACAGTTTTTCTACGCCCCGGAAGCAGTTCCAGAAGAAACTCAGCAACACGAGCGGTGGATTGATGATAATGTCGCAGATAGCAATGCAAAATACATTGGTACAAATCTTGTTATCAGATAATTGGTGTGTTGCAATTTTGACTGGTGTTTTTTAAATACTAGAGGCGTAACAACTTTCTTCGTATTTTGCAGTTGTGTTCCAACACATTCCTTTTTTCGGTGAAAATCCGGAAGAGGATACTCTGTATTGCAACATTCCTAAAGAAAGACGCCTTCTTCTCCTAGAAAAGCTTTATAACGCGGGTGTACGCTACGTATTTTGCGGACATTACCATAAAAATGCTGGTGGAAAGTATAAAGAGATGGAACAAGTAGTTACCGGAGCCATGGGTGCCCCTTTCGGAAATGATCCAAGTGGATTCAGAATATTCCACGTTGGCCACTTTGACATTACTCATGAATATGTAAAACTCAGAGAAACTATTGATTGTTCAGAGTTCGAAGTCAATGATGGGGATGAACCTAACACAGAGGAAACTTCCAGCATTACCGCCAGTGAAAGGTTACGTCGAAGTAAGTGGCTGCTGTGGGCTTGTTGCGGAGCAGATTCGTTACAAGAAGATAACGATAACATGGATGAACTTTCAACAGCTAGTTTATGAAGTCATGTAAGTCATCTTCATAATTCATGCCCCTTTCAAAATTTCGATAGAAAACAACAGGGTCTCCTGTGAATCAACAACATTAGGATCTATCCTGTTTCAAAACTTCAGAATCCGATATCCATTATTGAAAAAAAAATACTCCAAGCATTTCATACACAATGTGTTTAGGTTTTCAGATCATCGCAAAATCAATAAAAGCCATTTTATTCTCAAATATTTGTAACGAACATTCAACATCGATATATAACGATTATTCTTTCGGAAACTTTAATATGCTTCTGTTCTCCAAAATGTACACCTTTAGGTTTGTAGTTTACAAATTTAATTTAAAATTGTTAAAATCTAATTTTATGTACAGTATATAGCACTTATCGACAAATAGTTTTTGGCATATTCCAGCAAAGCCGTATTTATGGCCATTCACTAAAACAAAAAATTAAATATCCTAACTGAAAAATATTACATCATACATCAAGCTATTTACATAAAAATTGACAAAAAACATAAAAATGACTCATTTACATAATCATACTTTACAAAGTATATTGTTTTACAAAAGAGTTACATAAAATATGCCATAATTAAAATTTAAATCAAGCTTCATTCATACGTAAATAATCTCGAATTTTTGCGTGCGGACGTAATCTATTATGCTGAATCCTTTGAAAATTATTAGGTATGTAGATAAGTACTTTCTCCGATCAGCTACAACAAGGATTGTCATTTAACTAAGGCTGTTTTGTGCAATAGGTTGAAGGTGGGTGAAATGAAACGCGAGAAAAGCGAATGGCAAAGTAACTTTTGTAAATTGCAGTAACAATATCACAACAACTTTATACGAGACATTGGCAAACGGGGGTGGCTCCATTTTCATTAAGTACATAGTTTTGTCTAACTTAGGTATATTTACTTTGCTTCTGTCTAATCGTATCAAACTTATTCCATTGTACTATATAACGGATATATTATGTAACATGCGTAAAATAAGTACTTTTCCATTAAGAAATCAGCATCACATCTTTGAGTTTCACACGGAGTACTATTAGGTATTACTGGTACTGTGAACAATAACATTAAACACAATGTAAACATTTTTTTCTGTTATGTTATTATTATGGAAGTTGATCGAATCGAAATGGATCAAGACGTACAAAAACCCAGTGGCCATTCTCATCTTTCCTGTAGTAGTGAGGTCGGTTATCGGGAAAGATGGTGATTTCTGGGAATGGATGATCAAGGATGTGCTTAATAGCAGACTTGATCTAGATAAAATTTCAAAACATGAATCTCAATTGCTGTGACTTCAAAGTACAGCTACATGGATATTTATATTATGACGTACCTCAGAAACGACATAGGTTGCTTCAACTTCCGGTGAAGAACTTAAATGTTGGAGGAGGAACTCGTCAGTTTGCTGAAGCATAAATTCGGCTGAGCGAACCGGTTGATAGTGAAATGGACCAATTCGCAGTAGGCCTGAGACATAGTCATACACTTCGAGAATCTTCATAAAACAACAACATAAAAATAAGTACCCACACAATAAAACATTAAATAAGAAGTATCATGTTGGAATTACCGAATGCGACCCAGTAATTAGCCTGGCATGTCTCAAAGGAATATCTGGCCCTTTATCCATTACAGTAGCCGGGAAAATCTCGCCAGTCTTGATATTTATGCCGACACCGTATACGATTGGCCAAGGGATATCCCCGCGCTGAACTGTATTTACAATGCCAACGCAGGCAGCGACTAGATCTATTTCGTAAGGTTCTTTATGGATATAATCTAAATGAAAATGGTAAGAATTAGAACGCATTTCCAAAGTAAAACTTAAAACATGATATAGAGTGCCGAAACGTGTATTCAATAAAGGATAATATTGATTTAGTGACTGAATATAATTATTTTTCCTGCAAAAAACCCTGTCCAACAAAATTTCATAACTTTGCCATTTTATGTTGATTAGGACAAGTATAATTCTAATGGGGATTCAGATATGTCATGCATAAAGGGAGGCATGAAAAATGTGACAAAAAACTTAGGTCTCTCTGACATAGCACGAAACATCATACATATAATCTTGCGTCTTGTTTATCACTTACGTAGGACAGAATAGAGAAGCTCCTCCCCATATCCTCGATTATCGCTAAAAGATCCATAAATATGCATGTGCACTGGACCCTGGTCGAAGTAACCAGCACTTAAGTCTTGTAACCTACTCAGCATAGCAGAGATTCCATCCACACAAAGATGTTCCAGGTGACCGAAGACAACAGCCCCGGAAGCTAAACAAAAATTAAAGTATTTTTCTACTTGTCTACTTCTAGTTGAATGCATTTGGAAAGAAAAGCTGCTACACACTGAATTAAATGGAAACTTATGGCTTACTTGGATGTCTTAGGATAAGCGTGAGACACGTCGTGCATCCATCAGTGGCCACAATGCTGATATTCTCTATGAAAATAGTAAATAATTCCATATTAAGTTCAAAATATATTATTTTCTACAAATAATGTATGTGTAAATTGCATGTATGCACTGGACCGATGTATAAAAATATAATATGACTCAGAATTATAAAAATGAATGTCAAGAGAAAACAACAATGTAAAATGCAAACATTCCATCATTAAAAATTAATTATAAGTTACAAGACTTACTATCATGAGGACTAAGTGCTGCAAACTCTCTCTGTGACACGTACAATAATCCCATAGGTCCTAAATGCTTTGGCAGTGAAGCAGCAAACAGAGATCCAGGTTCCTTGAGATGTGGGGCCATGTGGTACAGGGCTCTGGAGTCATGAGGCACCTCCTCTACTTTCACCCCACCAATTAGTAACACCATCTTTGTCCAATTTAATTCGTTTTACTTCACAAAAAACAATAATTTTGAAAACGTCCACTTTAACCACTAATATCCAAATATGTGCACAAAATTCCAAAACAAGCCGTCACATTTTGATTGATCCAGAATGTAAATTCAACGCTGGTTGCAGAGTGTCTCCATGCAGAGTGCAAAAAAGCTATATATCAAGTCCCACTGTTTGTAAAATATCTTCTCAGAGCAATAAACACTGCGATAATCATCAACCTGTCAAACAATCAAACGCAACACATTAAAACAAATCTATTCACAACAATGTTATTTTTCGGGGTCGTTGTAGTACACAAAAGACTATTACCTACAAAACAATATATAATCTTTACTAGATTAGCTTATGTTATCTTATATTGAGATACGTATCACACATATAAGTACAGTGTTGTTTAATCTCATATAATAATACTACGTTACTACGTACCAGCGATAGGCGTATTTGGTGTTTCCTGCAGAAATGCCTAGTACTTACTGCCTGACTAGCAAAACATCCGTTACTAACTCACACCACCAAATCACACTCCTGGTATATGGTTTAAGTACGTAAATCAAAATCCACTAATGATAATCCTCTTATCGTTATCGATAAAATGCTGAATTTAACACGCAAACAGGAGGAATGTCAAAGGAAAAAAGCATGTCATAAAACTCATCTATCTTCCACCTAACCGTGCAAACAAAATTATGCACATTAGTGCAATGAACAATTAATTCCCAACCATGCAAAACTACAAAATAATTGTTTTTCTCCAGTAGCACGAGAATAGAGCCGAGCCAGACGTTAATTCTATGAGCAGAGTCACTTGTCCTCTTTTCTTATTCATTTTTGATAGCCACAACTACAGCTTCCTAGACACCAGCACCACCACCACAGGCAGGCCACTAATAATTTTCACTTGTCCACAATTCAATAAATGCCTTTTAACGAAAGAATGAATGGTGGAGTTGCGGCGAATAGTTTGTTTCATTTGCCCAGCACGATGAAAGATAAAAAATGTTTTTATAAACTACATGCTTTATACTAGTTGTGGGTTTCAAAATAATAAGTATAATGAGTCTTTTTTCATTCCATCCAAAGTCCAGCCAAGGAACAAGAAAATACTTTATTATTTATGGCCAAAGCCGAACCAACAATGCTTTCCATGTAAAACAACGAGAGAGCAAATAGACAGAGAGAACGTCAATTTTGTGTTCCTTCCACCACGAGCACAAGACTCGAACAGAGTCAAGTGAAGAAAAAAGGGTAGATCACATCACATTTTGCCAGAGATGATCAAGAACGAAGCCAAGAAGGTATTGGGCTCGGGCAATGGGTATAACCTTTTCAAAAAAGCCAAGGAAGAAAAGTTTTCCACTTGTTGGTTGTTGTTTGCCGATGATGATGCGATGTGAGATCATGTAACTCTGTACTTGACTGTTCTTCTATGCGTAAGCAAAAGCTCATCATCATCACACAAAATATGCCATCTTCTTTTTTTTACACAGGCAACCTCCCCACACTCAATCCTTTTTTCTATTGAATTGCCTCATGCCGAGAACTAAACAAGTCAGGAATAAAACACCCTGAGACACTCGAATGCTAAGCTTATTATGCATTCATACCTATTATATCTTTAAAATATTAAAAAGTAGAGAATCTCAACTAGAGACTCATCGGGTTTTAATAATGTATAGTGTGTAAAATCCCGTTCTATATCAATGGACATTATCATTGTCATGAGGGAAGAATGGTGCTCTCGGTGCTCATCATCGTATCATTACAACTACAAACTAAACTATTTCTTAGTAGAGAGGGACAGAGAAAGAAGGAAAAGGCTGAAAGACGCTTGATTTGACGATGGTCATAGATTCCCTTCAACACAGAGAGAACATGCATAATCCCAAAGTGTACTTTTTCTATCTTACCCTCCAGAATAACAGATCTAGTCACACTTTCAAAGTATTTAGCGCATGCATAGTTTGATACAGTTTGTGCTTTGTTAAACCAGTACTTCCAAACAGTCTTCCGACGCAATTTTATACACAAACTAAATCTGTCAATTATGAAAAATTAGAGATAGATCCAGGATTCAGATCCCTTAAAAAGTATGGCAATCAAATGATTATATTAATATATAATTACACATAAAATTAAGTTCAAAGTCCAAGTTCAGATCAAATTTGAAACTCAAAAATGTATTGCA
>JAQIXW010003087.1:0-13882 GCA_034700685.1 Willowsia buskii | reverse complement strand
TTGGTGGGTATATTACTCCATGGTTTGCCACATGAATTTAATTTCAATTTGGCTTAGCCAAAAAGGAATAGCAAAAACCTTCTATTCGGACTTTGTGTACATTATTGTGTTGAATAAAATTAAAATATTGGAAAATCGTAAAGAAAAAAAATATGCTGATATATAAAATTGACAGTGTCCGTCCACCATTGACTATATGAAGTATAGATTGGGGTTAAATGTTATAGCCCTTTGTACGTAGGAGTTTTCATGTACGCATATAAAATGCTTTGAACGCTTATATTTTTGATAGATAAAACTGGGCGTAGTTTTTTACCTACACCCTCAACCTTAATGAATCATGAATCCATGATACGTCGTGTGTATCCACAATGTATATATGAATAATGTGGAAGAAATAAATTGAATGAGGGAGAAGAGTGGGAACAAGTACAAAGTATTAAAATAGTACGCCATTTTTTCATTTCAACAAGTTTAACCCTCCAAGCATGGGTTGTGCCTGCGTGGAGGAAAGTTCTCATGCATTTATCACAACACACAACAACAACGCAACATAGACTCATTTGTGCATCATATCATAATCATAACATGCCTCATGCTTCGTCCACCTTCTCAACTCAGCAAACGCTAACAACGCTTCGAGCTTGTTGCCTAACAGTCTTCTGCCTCGGCTTACATAGCATCATCGTCGTGGCTGGCATGGTAGCAGCGACAGGGTTGGTTTTTTGGATCGTACAAAAAACCTCAATCCTAACTCTCACTCGAGGTTTTTGAAGGTTCCATGATGCCATGCATGCACATCACATTATCCATGCATTCCATCCGCTCCATCCATAATGTGCTTCCCTAATTGAAATTTTTATCTCTTTTCATGAAAGATATTTTTGCACATACATGGGGATGAGGAGAAGTTAAAACGGCCATTTATATGGTGTTCATGATTTGCTTAATATCCGTGAAAAAATTCCTGACTAAGGCAAAAATTGCCCTTCCCCAGAAATCTCAACCATCCAGCCTTTACATGAAACTACATAATATATATTCCTTAAATAGGAAATATGTGTTATAACTTATAATCATAAGGAGTCAAAACCAAAGGAAACGACCAATTAAAAAGAATCAAAATCTAAATTGCAGGAAATCGAAGAATGAATTCCGATTTATTGTGGAAAATTATACCCGAAAAGCCTAAACCTATCCCTTACTGCTTCCGGAGTCATTCGATGAGATGTAGGTACCCACAAGTTTTATCAATTCTTACTTCAGCAAATTTCCTTTAAAAGCTTGCAAATGCATCTCTTCAACATCAACTCACAAGTAGATCTTCATAAACTGCAGCTACCACAAGTATTTATTGTGAGTCCTATCGCTAGTTTTTTTACAGAATTACTGTGACTTATTATGTGCATGATGTTCAGTTTAAACACATCTGCGGGTAAATTATTATTCCTTTCTCTTGAACGCACAGGTGAATATCATATTTTCAAAAATTACACTCTACCAAGCAAAGTATTTCATTACCAACATAAAACCAAATATTTCATAAAACCTTGATTTTGTCACGTAGGGGACTATTTTTATGACTTTCAGCAACTCAATTTTTTAAAATACCTCCCGAGGGCAAACATGAATTTTTGCAGAGACCCTTTTCGTCTCTTGAGAGTATTTTTCCGTACCAGCAGCCAGAGAACACATTTATGAAATACATAAGCAAACACAGAAATAAGAAAACGCCTAGAGCCCTTGTCGTTTTGGCTGGCATCGATTAGTATTTTCATCAAACCCCATCAAAACTCAAACCAAACTAGCAACAAAATGCCACATTCAAGCTTCATGACTCATCTTCCTTAGCATCATCACATCGTCTTGAAATATGAAATCCGAAATTATTGATGAAAAATGTTTAACGCACGAGCACGGGCTCCTTTCTAGCTCACAGCTTTTGCTATTACAATAGTGAAGAAAACGGTTTGTGTAAAGGCTTTAACTTGTACTCGTTTAATTTTAGCAAGCATTGCATTCTTTTAATCGTTCGAATAAGGAAGTATGTTAGGATTAAATTAAGTTAGCAGCAAATTTAGCAATTACATGGAAACAAACAAGCATAGCAACTGGACAGTCTCATTTATTAGCAATGACTTTGGCAGGTTAATCGTATGATGTATTATTTCCTCTTACAGAATTTTCGTTTAAGCGAAGTAATTATACCACTTATGTACAGTTATTCAGAATTGCAATTGGCTAAAACCTGCCTGTTATACCGAATAAAATAAGAACTGAACGTGTATAATCTTAATCCGGGGATTCAAGCCCACGATATATTATTCTATATAGGTATATGAATATATTCACACAAATCCATGATACTGAAAATCTACAAACATACAGCATCATACATACATAGGAGAGGTTACAAGAAGACTCTCACAGCCGTTTTTTATAGATTTCAGATTGGATTTTGGAATTAAGGGAGGAGATCCCAAATGTACCATAATATATATTGGATAGGATTAATTGCGTTAAATTAGGATGCGGAAACGTACCCATTCGGGTGGAACCCCTTTCACTCTGAACCCCTTTCTCTCTCACAAGCCAGCAAGGAAGCCATGCTAGCAGGAAGAAAGAATATAGTGTGGAGGAGAGGAAACTGGCAAAGGAATGAGACCAGTGAGAGCAATACAGCGCAAGAAGTTACAGCATGTAGTTGCAATAGAAGAAGAGAGTAACATCCATAATACATGCATTAATATTGTTGCCTGATGGAGATGGAGAACAATGGAACAGACTTGTAATCCAATTTCTCGTAAAAAGTCGTCTATAAGCTATTGTTACGGCTATATGACCATCAAAATCTGAAAGAAGTTAGTTCCACAGCCTACTACGTCACAATATTACTTCGATGACTAGTGAACTCTTCAGGAGAGAACGTAGACCTCTTCTTGCAACTTGCAGCAAGAGGAACACTCAGCGTCTTTTCCATTTCTGTTCAGAATACAGCAGAACCACTAGCTCCTCTCAAGTGTTTACAATTTGCATACATGAAATGCAACTTTTTTTATTGATACGAGAAAATGCTCACATGAAGGTAAACTACTTGAGAGAGAGGAAAGCTGGTATGACATTGTATGCATACATAATGCATACAAAACTACGAGCCACACAACCTGTCTGATTGTTGCGAGCAGAATATATTGCAGTTGATAACGCATAAAAGCATGCATTGATTGAAAAATTGTAATATTACAAATAATAATTAGAGGAAATAATAAAGTTTTCAAGTAGGAAGAGTCATTTGCTAATTACATTGTACAAATCATGCTTAAAAGTTTGATGATGTGAATTAATAGATTACATGAACTCGTTGGACTGGACACTTCTTGGTCCTTAACTTCTTGTTAAACATTTATGAACATTCTCAAATAATACTCGCACACACCCTACGGTACCCACCATTAAAAACAGTAATAGTTCATAGCATTCATCCAATTAAATTTACAAGCCTCCTTTCACCTTCTGCGCAGTTCTGGCGATGCAATGACGCGTAGCAGTTACTGAACTCTGCAGTTGAACTGAAATCCACAACGCATAAACAAACCCATTCCATTTTTACGTACCTACATTATATTGCAACTTCAAGGCAATTCAAATTCCCATAATTCGGCATTGCTTAAATTTTGTCGGCAAATCAAGGGGCTTCTATAGTTTATTGAAACTTGGTGAATTTGCTATTTTTATCTATTAATTTAACGTATGCTGGGGTGTATTTATGCAGGAGGATGTAGCATTGTACATTGTTTGTGATATTATGGCCCATTAAATAACATATTTATTGATTATTGGCAGGAAACGCACAGGAAAGGAACACAATATCTTATCACAGTCTGTTAGAGCAAATTACTATTGTTATTGACGGTGGTACATTAATATTACTATTACTGTAATTCTGTATCATATGCAGTTATAAGTTATCATGGAGAGATTCCTTTAGTTTATCATAAATACGTTCCAAGCATGTTAGGTAACATGGTAACATGCCAAATCCGATGGATCCTATCTTCGTTTGTGACCTTCTGACCTATACCAATATAATTACCAATTCGTCCTGTAATCATAGGTAAGCACTCTGACCATTAGAAAACATAACCTCAGAATTTTTTGCTGCCAGTGAAATGAGACAGATAAACATAATTATGCAGTAGGAGAAGGATTGTGACATTGTGAGGGAACTTTAATAATAAAGGAGCTCTTTCACAGGCATTATCACACTGTGCAGGCACAATGTGCCAATATCTCACCTCATTTCCAAACTTTTCGACTCGGACAGAAATTCAACTGTTTCTTTTCTTTTGATGTGATATTATAATGCTAAATCTGCAGCCAACATAGGATTAATACAAGCCATACATTTCTCTGGCACATGGCAAACTTTTTTTAATTCCATCTGATGTTCCAAGCACCACAAAACCGAAAAAAGAACCATGTAGACAATAATATTGTTCTGAAAAAACGAGCTCCAGAGAAATTTTAGCTGGAGAGAGAAGAGTGTAAGGAAGAACACGTTTTTCATAGACAAATGCTCGAACATAACGCACGACGCATATTTTACAATTACAACTCCACGTCCACCTGCAGCACCTTCCACACATATGCAAACTTTAAAAGAAAAATAGCCTCGCACCTCGTATGTGTGAGTTTAGCTAAAAACACGTTGTGCCCAATGTGCTTGTGTGAATGACCGCATATATGAACGCTTTCCATGCTCGAATTTTACCTACTATTTTGCTCGTGCGGTGGTTGTTGTTTGTTGTTAGTAATGTCAATGATGCTAAAAAAAATGCTACCTTATATGCTGCCGTTGTTGGTGATTGCGTCGGTTTTGAGCACGATGAAGAAGATATACATAACCACGCTATCTGATCAGTCAGATGAGCCAGCATTGTGCATCTCGTCTCCTTTACAGCCTAGCCGCTGAGCTTGGCTTTTCAGCTGTTGTATTGTTGTTTACTTCGTCGTGTCACTTGCAACTTGTAATAGTTGCGATTGCAAACAAATTGTATGATAGAAGGGAGGAAAAGTCTATTTAAGTTTTGATGGACATAACTACCACAACTAGAGTAGCCTCTAAGGTCTACAAGTGTGGAGTCGATGTTGAGTAGCCGATCGGAGAAATGGCTTCACAGATAATACTACTATGAAGCTTAATGGTTGTATTAATGAGCAAACGTTCTAATTCCTAATTAGAAACAAACTAGTTCCACTTTCAGTTCTAACTGCCATTTTTAATGTGCAAATGAAACTAATCCAAGTTGGTGTGAAGTTCTTCGTGCCTGGTTTGGCCTATTGCAAATATCGGGAATCCATAAGTGTGCCGGTATGTTTGGATTTGACTTGACCCTCAGAATGAAGTGGCCAATTTGTAAACTAAGAACTAAGGTGAAATCAAAATCGACTAATCCTTAATCTCCAATGCTTTGGGGATTTTATTTAGTTGAAAAAACAGCTGCTTAAAAAAACTAGGGTGTAAGGTTGAACGTTTCATTTTATATCAAGTGTGAGTTTAGCGTTAAAAGGAATAAAAGGATTGCATGTTTTGCTCTCTTGTGGAGCTAAGAATATTCTTCATTCTAAATTGATAGATTCTATGATTGATGATAAGGAAGATATTTAAACATTGTATAGATGAACTTAGATTCATCGGATTTGATAAACTGATTCAGCGCGCAAAAGTTCACTATTTAGAAGACTTTGACATTTACAATCGGAGGGAATCGTAAGATTTCTTGTTGTGTTTATGGTAATAATTATGTTGTATCGCTCGAGACGTACGTTTTTATCATACTAACGACATTGTTTGTTTTTCAGATTCTGGTTTATCAACAATAAAGTTATATTCCTTACGGTAGGAAATCTTAAGGCTACTAGACCCATACATCAAAATGTCTTCAGAACAGAGAAAGGTGCTTGAAGATATTCAAAGGGCTAAGCGTTTACTAAAGGAAGGTGCAGCTGCATCTCTAGGAATGCACACTACTACTAGCAATGCCTCGCCAATGATGTCCCCAACTACCACTGCCTTTCAATCACAGGTTAAATGCTAACAATGAATTAACTTTTGCTATGACTGTACTATGTAAATGTAATTAGTGGAAAATATTATATTTAAAAATAAAATATTGAATTTTACTTACCACAGGCGCCAACGGGAATCGGAGATATAATGATGTCGCCAGGGATGAGATCTGCTATGCAGGTTTTAGCTCAAGCTAATCTTGCGAGTTTTGGGTATTTTGTGCCTCAAGATTCTCATTTTGGAAATTCCATTTTACCAGTGCTACCGAGAATAGATCCACCGGCCACTACAACAACCCAGACTCCGAGCACGAGTACATCAAGTGTTGCTACCACCTCCACCACTGGCTCAGGGAATGGACAATAATGTGATTTTCAAAGTTTTTGATAAAAGGCTGATGTATCTAGAAAAATAGAATGTATGCAGGTTTTGTCAATTTCAAAAAAAAATACGTAAATTACTTCCTCACCACAATTAAGAGGAGCATATAATGCTAGTGTTCCAATATATTCTGTGCATTACAAGTAACTAGATTGTGATATGCACAATTCGGAATGTTGTAACATTCTAGCAGTTGTACTGATCTGATGGTTAGTATTTTAATTGGCCAATGCGTCGAACTGATAATCTTATAATTTTTATAGCACTCAACTCAAACACGTATATCTAATATAAGTAATTTTTGAAACTCAAATTTAAAGTAAAAGTAACTACTACAAACTATCGTCCCATTCTCACGCTTTTTAAGTTACTTTACTGTGAACCGATGTTATGCCTTTCTGCAATTAGAACTCTGAGACGCAGTTTAAATCACAGAGTAAACAGTAATTTCAGACTTCAATAAATTCGATATTTAAAAAATTATTTCCAAGATATTGTAACGACATTATTTCAAAATTATCATCAACATTGCAAGCCACTGACGTGAGTTATATGAGAGAGTATATGTAATTAATGATAAGGATTGAAGAATACTTTTTGATTGCACGTATAAAAAAAATTATTTACCAGCGTGCTTCCTACTCGGTAACCGTCAATAAAACCTGTGTGGCTCTTGGTTCCTCCCTATGTCCTTTATTTGATGTGAAACGGCCGCTTTTTAATATTAATATTCTCCTAATATTCTCCTGGAAATGCGCAACTACAGTACAGTAGAGACTGGTACAGTATTAAATAATGTGAGGTATCATAATATACCGTGAAAAAAGCTTAAACTTAAGTATTTAGTTTTGACAACTGAGCTCCAATAATCTGTTTTCCATTGCACATCAGTTTCCGTGGTACGTCTCGATCCAAAAAATTAGCATGCATCGCATTAACATTACTAACAAAAGTATTTCAACTACTAAATCTTTTACTTGCACATTTATTCAAAATATCTCTTTGGTACGTTTATACTATCTAAATATGCAAATAAGTTAATGAATTTACCATGGATTGAACTGAACAACAATACTTTGCGATACTAATGATATTTGCATTGTCTACCACGTAAACTCTACGTTTTCTCATTATTAACAGTCCCCGAAAAATCCTTACTTCAAAGTCCCCTTAAAGGCAAAAATGTCGGCTGCTGAGTATGCATTTATTTATTCAAATAATGTTATCTAAAAATATTATTCTGCGTACTTGACGTTTTGAACAACATATTTCAAGCTTTGGTTATGGTAATTATATGAAAGCTAATGAATGCCTTTTCCAAACTTATTGATTGTCATGTAGTCACATTACATTTCTGTTATGTTGAGCGAACCTAGACCTGGATCTTACTATTGACGCGTCTCATTTCAATTGGAATTTACTATTTTCGTGGTCGTTCATAAAACAATAGAACACAAAGGCAAGCCGCAAAATATCTGAATATTTTACTCCTGCATTCTCTAGATAAAACACAGGATCAGAACCCTAATGGTACATTCGTAGGTTAAGTGTAAAACATTATCGTTAATGTCCACCTCGCTCATATTGTCACTGCCTGTCCTATAGTCAGTTTTGCAAAATTAGAATAGAAACAGCCATACCAAGATAGGTCGTTTACGTTTCATGTTTTTTTTACGTTTTAGCACAAATCATATCGTCACTATATATTATGTTACTCAGTTTTAAACACCTGCTCGACATTAAAATAGTTTAGACTGAAGACTCAGTTGATGAGGTTTTATGTTTTATCGTCTTACTTGGATTTCATAATGGGTCATCAAATCAAAGTCCAACCTTAAAGATAGAGATTCAAGATAAGTAGATTTTCATTCAACCAGAAAAAAACCTATGCCATTTCATTCGGTTGATGAGCAATCAAATAACCTTGCAAAAAACTCCAGGAAACGTTTTGTTGGCACTAGGCACAGTGGGTCTTGATATCCGATAGAATGACGAAACACTACAATAGACGCCAGCAGACGCACAATACATAGCAAAATGCGAGATGGGTATGGCAGCACCATTTGTTAGGCCAACGTCAATCGCAACGCATTTAATATGTTATAATATGTTGACCGGTGGTAAATGTCTAGGCATATGCGCATACAATCAGTGTCTTTCAACAACGGAAACATGACAACAACAACTAAAAAGATTGGTCGATTGGTGGTTGTTGGTGAAAATAATGCGCGGATGGAATAATAAGTGGCCTAGTCGCTTCTAAATATGGATGTAGAGATTGTCACTGTCACGTTTTGTTGCTTCATCATCAGTTTCCTTCAAATCACTAATGGTAATTACAAACATACGACATATTGCTTTAATCTAACATTATATTGGGATCTTCTAAGTGACACGCGAGACTAATTGCAGCGCCCAATGTATTAATAAGTAATGACAACAATGCTGCATTCACTACTTGTCCGTTTGCTAACTATAACAGTGCTTATATTATCTAATTTGAATGGTTACATAGTTAAGCGGGAATTAAAAGAAAATACAAAGTGATTAAGTACGCTCCACAAAACTTCCTTCCTAATGTCCAATCTTAATTAAGCTTTTAAATTATGCGTTCGAAGGGGAATCTATAGAATGCATATACCATCGCGTCATCGTCACTATATCACATGATATGATACCGAAGAGAGTATTAAGTTGTTGTTAGCCAGTTGTGTTTAACAAATTATTTGGGAGAAAAGAAAAGCGTATTCTTGCTTCAATTTCCGTATTGAATAAAAAAAGGTTTATCGCATCATTGATCTGTCTGACCATTTATAGGGGTATGACCTCTGCATGGACTTCTCAGTTGCCACTTTAATTTCATAACAATTGGTTTCATTAATCATCGTCACATCACTAGGAATAAAATACGTTTATGTTCATGCAAATATTCATAATTGCATTGTCATGCTCAATAAAAGTTAAAAAACTTTGAGTCGTTAGTTTTCTGTTGTTGTTTTTTAAACAAGTTTTAATGCTATGTGTTTTTATTTTTAGCCTTCAATATTGAATAAAATTTAGAGAAGAGTCCAGTAGAGCTAAAAAAAGCAAAATAAATTGTGGAAAGTAAAGCAAACACATTTTTTGCAGAACTGATGTATAAAAAGTTACAGCATATCAATATAATGATAATGATGGTTATCTACATTATTTTGCCAACTTTTGTTTACTTACAGTAGTATTCGTAAGTTTCGTTCAAACTTCAAAATAGGTGAACATCTAAATAGATATTTTAAATTTTTGTGTCTTTAAAAATCACGCATGGAAATATCATCCGAATAAACTTAAAGTATTGAATTTTATTATTCTTAACAGTTGACAACAATTTACGAATATATATGTCTTCCAGTATTGATGGGAGGAGCAAGATCTACAGATTAGTGTCATGCTACATTACATGAATTCAGTGACCCAAAACGCCACTATTCAGTCGTCATAAGCGTTGGAGTACAACTTGAAGAAAATATTATTACTTCTGCTACTACACACAATTTGACTATGCTAAGATTCACTTGTTTGGTGAACTATGTGTGTTGCATTTGCATTATTAAACATATTTATTAATATCAATAAAAGTTTAACTCGATATTGGTCATGCTCTTTCGAAAGATGACGTCCCTGATCTCAAACAATGTAGATTTTATTGCTCGGAGTTCGTCAGCGATTATGATTCGCGTTGAGTCTACGAGTACATTAGAAAAGCCATGCAACAGTACTGTTATTTGATGCATTGTTGAATCGACATCATGTAATCAATCGACAACCACAACACCTGCTCTATAATATTTCTTGATATTATTGCAATACTACAAACATCAAACAGCATCACTGATTACATACAAGAAAGCATTCCTGCCACATAGAATCATTTTTACTAAGTCACTTTATGTGAGAACTTCATGAACATGTGTCTGTCAGGATTAATCATTAGTTAACGGAAGGGAAGATGTTCTTTTCGTACACATGCCTGCTTTACATTCGTAACTTCAAAGTAAGCATGTGCATGTGAAGTGCAAAGATCAAGGTAACAATAGGCTCTGTTTTGATAAAAGGTGCATACTTCATGGCCACTCGTGCCGAAATATGAGGAGCTCCTATAAGCAACACCTAAAAACAAAAAGCAGCGGTGCAAAAGTCACGTCGGAATAAATCTTGGGATTATATAGTTTGCATTTTTTCATTCACGCTAGGAGGTCATGAGCATCTCGAGTTATTGTACCAAGGAGTATATATTTTGAGAGTTGTAACATTAATGTCAATCTCCAGATTACTGTAGTAACTTTTGAAACCCCTGTTTTCACTACCTGACAAGGTCACAGCTTTACTAGATGTACAGAAAAATGGGAGAATCTGAGTGTCTGCCAAAAAAAAAAAAGAAGCAAGAAGTCCGATGATAATGATTGGCATGCATGTATTTTTGTTGGATACTCGATACGGAAACTATTGGGAACAAGTGCGTAGCAATGTAAATAGAAATGATGGGATTAGGAAATAAATAAATGATGAAACTCGCAAATGCGTTCATGCATGGAGTGCTTTTTAGTCCACTATATAACGTCAAGTGAGTTTAAGAAGAATGCAATTTTAATCAGTTTTATTCCCAGTCTTTGCAATCGCAGTGCTTGAACGAATATTATACAGTAATGTTCTATCTCTACGCATACTTGTAGCAACTTCACTTACCAATCTAAATCCTTCTCTACGACATGCATATTATTATTCTATTTGGCAGTAGTCCATCCTCTTAGATCAATCGTAATGCTGTCATCTAAATTTCAATACGTAATCATAACAATTGTACCCCTTCTCCTACTTCATTCTTGATTCTTTTACTTCCGGGAAACTACAGTGTGTAGGAGACATGGATAAATCCGTGGAGCTGTCGAGAAAAATCTACTCAGTGAAAACTACACGCATTCTAAGATGACACCATAATATAGTTGTTGCGTGTAAGTTATTTTCTGAGGATGGTTCCACACGGGGTGTAAACAATGTATCACATGCACGCACACAAAATGATCTCATCTCAATTTCCAACAGGTCAACATTTATGTTGTAACCTTTACAACGCACATATTAATAATCATCATCGTTTTCATCTCGACTGCTAACTATAGTAAATAGTTCCACTATATAGTATTGTGGCATGTTCCATACAGCAAGCAATACAACAGAAGATATAATATGTGTATAGAATCAACGCACTATCACACGCAGCGCGTAACGTTACAAAATAAAAAGTGAAAACTGGAGCATTGAACGAATGAAATTACACGCATACTTTATTGTAGACTTTTGGCAACCGGAAGCAAGCTATGTTTTATCGAGACGTTCATAAAGTTGTCAAGCTCACCATGAAGTTGACAAACATACATTCAAACTGTTACCACAATCATATTACATGTATATCTATTATTGAAACCACAAGAGTAGGAAAATTGCCAGTTTACTTGTCGTAGATTTTTTTCTAACTTGCTGCTCTCTAAACTTCTCTAGTAACTGCAGAAATTCCAAAGACAACTAACATAAAATAGCACGAGGAACATAGTTTAGATTACCAGAAAGAACAAGAAAAAACGTTGGAATGTTGAATGTACTTTGTATCACTTTAAAACATTTTAAATTTCAGATTCACATTACTACGCGATCTTTAACTCCAATAAAAACATTACATAGCTGAGCTGTTTTCCCCAGGTCATACGTTTATTTCATTTGTGTGATTACTGCTACACAAGCATTGATTTTGGTTTTCATTTCCATTGGAATTTTGTAGTGAGCATTGCATTATCATTAAATTTTTATTAAAAACAGAATTCCAGCTTATAGAAAACATGTATTGAAAATAAGTGCGTGTAATGCAAGATCATCATCACCATCAAGAAGCAAGAGGTCTTCAAGTTGTGAGTCTATATACTTGTTGGCATCCATGGGAGAAGATGCATTCCTCGAAAAGACAGTGATATTTGCAGACTTTGCTAACGACAACCGAGCGTAATATAAGGTAGTAAAACGTGACGTTGGTGAATGCGGTACGTCTTTTTAACACTTCATGACTGCGTTTTTTCACTCATCCATGTCACCCGCTAAAATGCGGTAGGTTAATTTCAAGGCTTAATGTTTATTTTTTATTCGTCATGTCTTTCTTGTCCATACATGGGGGTTGTGTGAAGTGCCGACAGAGTGGCATTCACATACTAAAAATTTCAAAAAAGAAATCAACCACTCATTACGGGGGTTTCTTCACTCAACTCCGAACCAAAGCTTGTGTCATTTGCTAACTTCAATTTTCTTTCGTTGACTGCGCCTATTCATGCACTCGTTGAGAATTTAGACTCTTGTGCTTTATGCTCCAAAAGTAATCATGAAAGGAATTTGATCCTTGTTGAAGAACTGCCATTGCAATGGCTTGAGAGTTTCAAGTAAATTTTATGTGCATTGAGTATTTATTTACCAACATCAAATTTGCATAGTGCGAACTCGTCATTTTTCTGTTATTGATGAATTAAAAATTAACTGCTTCCTGACAAGCCGTTGAAAAGGTTCTGTTGAATTCAACATTTTCCTGTCTTCCATAAAATGGTTGCTGGGTTGTTACCATGTATGTAGCTATTTTTAATCAAAAGCCCTTGTTTTGAGACATACGTATATGTACTTACGTTTCTTGGCGTAAATGATCTTTCAATACAATTGATGAATATCTGCGTATGCAAAATGACAATAGTAACATAGTTAAGAGCTATGTGTGTTGGGTATCTATTGATTATATACTGTGTATTTGGTAATTGTATTATAATAGTACAGTTTGTTAATTGATCTGTTTGACAAGGGACGTGGATATTCAGTTAGACGTAAAAGAATGATTCATCAATGTCATAATTCAATGCAAATACAAATGCATGCAACGATTTGCCAATAGTAAACTTCATGTTCAAGTTCATCTGCTCTACTCAAAGTGTTAGATAACAATGAGAATGAAATAAGATATTATTTATTGTTGCATGTGCACCAGACTACCGACCAATCAATCCCATTAAATCATTGATGTATACAGTTATTTCATATAATAAATATATAACTATTATTGTAGCTTCTTATATTTTCTGTTATACCTATGTACGAAAACATGTTCATGATACAACAATGCAGCCTGACAGCAAATGATTTGCAATAGAAACCAACGTTATAAAGGATTATGTCGTAATAAACAAAGTGTTAGTGCGGTCGTAATAGTTAATTCTATAACGTGCAATTTGAGAAATCAAAGAAGTAGCTACAATTACCTGTTCTCTCTATTAGGTTACTTCCCAGCCGTCCAAGGTTAATCATACAAACCAATCGTGTTTGTAAACAACAAAGGTAGTTTTTTTGTTTATTGTGATGTTGACGATGATC
>JAQIXW010003086.1:0-13882 GCA_034700685.1 Willowsia buskii | reverse complement strand
AACTTTGTTTCCGAAAATTGGAGAGCCAAGTTTCAGCAGCTTCAAAATTAACCTTTAAATCTGCATATAAATAAATGTTAGCTTTGTTTCTTATTAGTTCGTGCATCAGGGGGTCGGAGGATGATGCAGTGAGTAATTCAAGATGAAGAAATAGACCTAAAAACCCAACACACGTTTGGAGTATGTCAACCAATCTAAATTCCATTTCCCATCTGATAACACATCTTAATTTTGTTACTGTAGTTTATATAAAACTCTCCTAAATGGGCTAAATGAGAATAGTTGAATGGATTTCGGAATGCCATAAATGACATGGTATTAGATGAAAGATTTAAAGTTGAATGTCCATTGTTTTTAAAAGGTTAAGTATTTATGTTCCAAACGGCGAAAGCCAAATAGCGTTTGGAAGTCAAGTTTGGGTCGTGTCAAAAATTCATACGTTTATGAGCATAAACATTAAAATAATTAAATTTCTTTTGTTGAGGTCACTTTAAGATCACTCAATCCAAATTTGTGACATATTTAAGAGGTGTAAGTATAGAATTTCAACATTTGATGCATCCGTAGGTGTACATTCTGTTTTGAATTTGGATTTGCACATAGGCCTTGCAAGTATTTACAGCTTGAAGAGGATCGAAGTTGGTACTCAATACTCAACATACAGGGCATACAAAAAATATAAAAGTAAAGAAGCATTGCAAGTAGCAATGAATTAAAAATATCGAATATGAATATTTAAAAATAAAGAATGTGCATCAAATGTTAGTTTTAAAAGCGATCAAGATCAAAAGCCTGCTTTCACCAAATATTGTTCCTCAAACCTGAGCTTTAAAACCTGTCCTTTTCCCGACGTTGGTCCGACGATGATAACTTTTCTCTCTTAACGCTCTTTTTATGAGTATTCATTTTATTTTAGTTCCAATAGTTTTACCATAGTATGTAATTGGTTATTTATTCGGTATGGTTTTACAAACTGCAAGTGGAACAACGTACTGCAATATTTCATCTTCATAATTCATCTTGTAAAGAGGACGCAAAAGTCAAACATAGTACGCAAGTCATTACAATCAAGAAAGTTTACATAGCATGACAAATTATGTAAATAGAGGTCAACAGGAAAAGATGTTTCGCTCCGTGTTTCGTGTTTTATTAAGAAAAAAATTATATTTATGAACAGTGGAATATTTTACCTGTCACAAAGGCTGTAACGAACGTAAAACAAGCCAAAATAAGACACCATAAGCGTTTAAAAACGTATACATAGGCGATTCTTCCTAAGTTGTAAGTACGTAAAAAATAAAATAGCCAAATCTCTTTTCTCAGTTACATCTTCCTATGAACGAAGGTCCTGAATGGATTCCGAATAACTGATACTGATATATTTTCAAATAATATGTACTTAATTAAGTGACATGTTGCTGTTTATTATGTTGGAGCATGTAAATACAATTTTTAGTACTGTCCAAATTTCAATGATGAAAAAGCTTTGAGTTATAACATTGTCAAGTTTTAAATAATTTATGAGTATCTGAAGATTTAAATGGTATTTGTATTATGAGATATATACTTTATTCTGAGTACTCTTTCAATATAATATTATATTTCTTCGTCGAATATAAGTTTCATGCATGCGAAAATTCGTGTGATCTGAATACTTTTGGTTAGTTTTATAAATAGTAGTAGTAAACGGTAGTATAATAATTTGTTATTACATTATACAAAGTGTACTGGAGTAGTAATCACAGGCTATTAAAGTTTTCAAATTGTGTTCAAACAATTTGATCTACGTATGTACAATTCTATATAATATGCTACTTTTAAACTATACTCTCCCTACTTTAAAACTCTATTTTTCCAAAAGTTATCTATGATTTTGTAATATCGATAGGTTATAGAGGCAATTAAATATTTTTTTACTCTATGTAGTCTCTAAGGTTACTTACCTGATGGTAACTTGTGTAGTATACTGACTTACAACCATAAAAAGTAGTTGCTCGCTAGTTTTGAATTTAATACAGTAATCAATACTTGTATATGGCTTAAAAATACAATCATAAACTCTAATTCGTAAATACTTCATCTTGAAAATTCTGCTGGCTAGAGTCTCAGTATACTTGGTAATAATAATACTTTCTGAATATTAAATGTACATTATTGTGTAGTTAAAAGTTTACAAGGTCTAGCCCTATGATTAAAACTATATTTTGGTAATAATTTTATATTCGTTAATGAATGTATTGTATATGTGCGAGTCACATGAGCTAAGAAAGCACATGGTAAACATTTGCCTTAAAAAATAAAAAAGGTAGGTACTGGTACAAGTACTGGCCATTTATAATAATTCGTTTTCAACTAATTGCTAATCTGCAGCCTATCTAGTCTAGTACATATAGACGCAAGAACATAAAGCTATTCGCTGTTTCACTTTATAGTGCTACTTGCTCGAATTGGGGTGATGTAAGATATTACAATTAGCATTAATTGTAATACGAACTGGTTGCCATTTCCTGTGAAATCTTCAGATTTTACGTCTGTAGACTTGTCTCCTACAAAACTGCAAAATTACAGTAATTCTGCAACAATGGTTTTGGAGAAAGTCAAGTATATAAAACACACTCAGGAGATTTCACAGTAATGTCTTTGCATTTAAAACTTTCAGTACATTATTAAATAAATTCATACTGCTAATAATTGTTTATGTCACCTATAATAACTCAGTTCATTAAAAGATAGTTGTTGTTAAAATTTGTCACTAGTTTTCTTTGTTATGTACTTTTTTATATGTAAGTTTTGTCATGTGTCTGCTAATATGTACATGGCTACTTTCTTCAATATTTAAATGTATCTTATCTAAAGAAGAAATATCTTTCTGGTTTGTTATCTACACGACTTGTAACATTCTTTGTACTACAATGTATGTAGGTTTTAAAAGATATATTTACTAGCTATAAATCTAATACTTTTACTTTCATTGTAAATCGTAGTTTTAGTAGTTGTGTACATATATGCCCCTTCCAATAAAACGTCAGTACCAGGTACGTGATGTACTTTATAAATTCTGTACATAATTCGAGATACGTAAATACTATGCCGTAATATGGCATTAACAAAGTAAAATCGCCTATTTATATTTTCCACTGACTAAAGCAGCAATAAAATACCCTTTAGTCAATGTTTATATTTTGCAGTTATACCTTCTCATGAGCTTGTATACTTCCGTTGACAAAGTAAGCCATCTTCAATCATGTTAGTCACTTAAATAAAATCTCTGATTCTAGAAAATCTACTTTAAAAAACGACATCATTCGAGTACTTTTCAATATTCATTAGTTCTTTTATACTTTTTTTTACGTTACAAAGATCCTGTCACAAATGAGATCTCTTGACTTTATTTCTGAATCATCCAATTTTTGTATAGAGCACTTGGAATGAAGTTTTATATTCATTATACCTTGTTTTCATGCAATCCCACATATATAGATCCGTGGTCTAACCCTTTCTCTTTTTGCAGCACTCAAGAAAATCATATAAGAATCGTTACCTTAATCTAAATCTAGTTATGTTAAGTGCCGCCGTAATAGAAAATATATTTTCTCTCAACTTTCACTAGTATACTGCAGAGGAGAAAAATAGCTGACTGGATCTATATGACATATAAAGTCTGAAAGTTGAAATTTCGTATTGTTAGTCTGTTCTCAGTATCCTTGAGGTATTCAAGTCTAAATTCCTACTTTTCCTATTAAGGTGTGTAGTCAATTGAGAGTACAACTTGTGTGTAAATAATGAAATCATGAAGTGGCACTGGAAACTGCAATGTCGACGTAAATGCATCCGCGAGAAGGTTGCACTCAAGTATCTCTTACTCGACTATTTATAATTTATAATAATCATAATAATAAAATGTTGTATAATAAGTCCATTGTTTGTGTGATACAATAATAATGATCACCAACTAGATATACAAAAAAATAATAGTTATTCTTGGAACAATCAAACCATAGAACCGCTAGGCCTTCTTTGAGAGCAATGTGGGTACGTATGAGAAGCTGAAGCCATGTGTGTAGCGTGAATAGGGGGTGCAGGTGTTGCTGAGGCTAAATTGGAAGTGTTGGGATTTCCAGAGAATACCAGATATGATGAGTTATCCACCATGTCGTTGTAACTCTGTTGTTGAGCTCTGCTCTTTCCATGATATGACATGTGTTGTGGAGGCTGTTGTTGCTGATGTGTGTAAGGTGGACCCGGGTGCCCTTGGATATGCGAATGCGGTAATGATTGGAAACCATGCTGCCCTTGGTGTTGTTGCGGCTGTCCATGAAGCTGCTGAAACTGGCCCCCTGGGCCCATAGCAAGGTTCCTACCGGGATCTAATCTCTGCTGACACTGGGTCTGCTGCTGATTTGGAGGCATCATGTGGACAGGTGGAGCAACGTTGCATTGTTGTAGCTGCTGCTGCTGCTGCTGCTGGGCTTGTTGTGCGTTTCCAGGGTTTGCCAAACAGCTTCTTGTGGGTTCCGGAAGAGCCGGGGGATCTGCTCCGTGCATATGGGATTGAGAGAGTGTGTTCCCACTGGGGTTGTGTTGCTCCAATGGTTTTGCAAATTTTACTTGCATTCTGGGAGAGGAAGATGATGAGGTAAATCCACCACCTTTCTGGGGATATATTGTAATTACTTGTTGTTGCTGCTGGGTTTGAATATTTTGTTGCATTTCTCGTGCAGGCGGAACTGGGGACCTTTGATGTATATGATTATGGCTTTGGTTTTGTTGCTGTTGCTTTTGCTGCTGAGAAATCTGCGTTTGTGTGGTTTGTTGGTGATGTTGGTACTGTGCTGTTGTTTCTTTGTGTTGTTGCTGTTGCGATGTATTCGGACACACATTGTTTCCGGGCTTCAAATGATTTCCTATCTGTTGGCGTGCTTGCTGATTTTGCGTTTGCGGTTGTGGTAGGAATTCACTGGGAATCTGAGTATTTGAAGTAGGTTGCGTGCAATTAGCCAGGTGTTGATCTTGCAAACTATGAAGAGCTTGGCTTCGAAGTGCAGGCGAAGGAGAATTTGTAAGTTTATTGTCTGAGTTTCCTGATTGTGCAAACTGGGGTTGAACATAGAAAGCGACATTTCTGGTAACGGATTGAGCATGGCCAAAAACATGACCAGAGTCTTCATAGATCAATTGACGAACGTAAATAAATAATAGTATCAAGTATACAAGTGACACGACAGTCATAACAATGAGCGCTATTAAGCTGTACACCTCAGCCAACCATTTATTTGGTGGAGTGGTGGGCACTGGATCACCTACTGTCCCTCTCGACGAATCTCCCCCTCTATCCAATGCTGAGCTCCCATGATGACGACTATTGTCGTTCCTACTTCCGTTTGCTAGGGCATTTCCAAGATAAATGCCACCTGGACCGTGGACTATGATTGGAACGAATTCTTGTGAAGAATAAATATCCCCTCCGAGGTGGTTTGTGGAGGATGAGCCACCCGTGTGACTTGTAAGATTGGTAACTTGAAAGCCAGTAGTTACGTATCCTTCTGTGATAGACACAGGGAGAAATGGAAATTGACGATATTCGTAAGCAGGGTGAAATCTCAAGATGTACAGGGCGACCAATACAACGATTTGAAGAAGTGAGAACCCGAGTGTGGCCCATTTTAATATAATGAAATACTCCTACAGAAAACAATTATTTGCAAAGTTATTTAAAAAAGTATAATATGCAATTCCATAAAATGTTTGTGATTGGATTGGAAAAGATAAAAAAGTACCTTCTCAACAGAATGAAAAATCACAATCCCAAACGCCAAAAACAACGTTATGTACGCCACGAAAGGCAGTAAATATCCTGTAATACGATCTTTGATCACCTTTAAAAGCGAAAATTAAAAAGCGCATTTTTAAATACAAATTTTTAAAGTATATGAAAGAGAAGGGGTTTTATGTTCATAGTTGGGCAACTTACATCAGTTACATTGAAAAATGTAAGGAAGGCCGTGACAATTACATAGCGTATAAACAGCACAGCTCCAAGGGTCTAAAATTTTGTGGAAATACAATCATTTTTAATTTAATAGAAAAGTCATAATTGTACTTTTAAATATATATTTCCAGAAACTATACTGCCTATGCATCATATTATGTCAACTTACGATATGAATGCTTGCTCCGAAATATGCCGCACCACGCAGTGATGTGCAACACATATTCAATCTTCGAAAATAGTTTTTTCGAACGGGTTACTCATGCTTGCGCGGCTAGTGGAAGAAAATATGCGCAGACCCAGAGAGATTGAAAAATGACGATTTTTGTAACAGCTACTGCAGAGCCACAATATAACCGTAGACTCACGTAAACTATGAAAAAACTAAATTGCCTATTAAACTAACCTACCCTATACATTACTTCACGATTAGCGTAAATGTAGGAAACTACTGTCGTAGCAATCATTTTATGTCAATCTCAACGAAATCTGACTTCAATCTATTATCATGTTTGCACATAACATGTTGCTTATCTATATTGCACCATTTTCATTCTTGTACGGAATGCACGTAAGCGTAACAATACTGTATTCTTTGTTCTCCCCATCAAGTAGCGGTGTAATAGTCAGATTGCCGTCTGTGTAATTAGCCATTTTTATAAGGGAAATTACGGCTCATCCACAGTTTACCTTCACTTATTTTTATCATTATACTAAACTTTCACGTATACATGAACATCTTTGCAACTGTATGCATGATCATCTCCTCCTCCGGTCACTATGAAATGAACTTTGTAACAACACAACAGCACTTAAACAAGGCAATGATAGAGCAGGCAGATAACAGAATCGTATCCCCGAAGAAATATTTTGGAACAGCAGTTGCATTCATCATTTTC
The DNA here is from genome assembly GCA_034700685.1 of Willowsia buskii. NCBI lineage: Eukaryota > Metazoa > Arthropoda > Collembola > Entomobryomorpha > Entomobryidae > Willowsia > Willowsia buskii. Next base: position 6,994 of record JAQIXW010003086.1, on the reverse strand, counting down.
TTCAGTAGAAAATGAAACATCTGGAGATCCGATAGCTGGATAATCTGGAAAGAAGATCAAACAAGACAAAAGATAATATTATCCCATCGTGTTCTTCTCTAGAGTGTAGTGCCACTAACTGGCGAGAGTATAAGCACTCTTCGGTCGGTTTGAAGGAGAAAGTACACATTGCTTGTTGTTGTTGTGTGCTTATGTCCTGTCTGATGTCTATCTCATCTCTATTATGTTGTGTCACGGCCACCACATATTACCACTTATTTAGACATGCTATATTATTTAGTGAGCATATTGTATATTGGTAAGTATGACAAACCTCCCGTCTGTTTTCATTTTCCGAGTATTTTTCACAATATGTTGCTAAAATTACATCAAAATCACTCTTATTCCTAAAAAAAAGGCCTAATTGAGTGAGTAAATGAACAAGACTCGGAATGCTTATTTTGTATGCATCCTATAGATAAACTAGAAGAATCTGTCACTGGGTCACTTTTAATTGCGGTGCCTTAATGGGAGGCATCTTTTGATAAATATGGTAACATTTTTTTCTCTTTTTATGCTAATTTCTTCTGAAAACAAGCTCAGATTTTATTCCACTTTTACTATAACACGACGTATTCCATTACATGAGGTGTATGATGATAAGAATATAGATTGCAATAGCGATACGTACCTCAGTAAGTGCAATAATATTATCGAACAAACCGTGTACCATTTTTTAAAATGGGAAAGTAATATTGGCGAGTGCACACAGACCTATGGTGTGTTATCGTACATATAGTGCTATTTATATATTTATGAGCACTGGTAATTGTGTTACTACCTTTGAGAAAGTATTAAACTTATTTATTGTAAAACATTCTTACGCAAAAAAAGTCTAAGAAAGCTGGTAGAAACAAGTACAAAAAGGCTGACAACTAGCGAAACTCTGACTAAAGTTGTAAACTATAATGCTGTCTTTTGCAACAACAAGAAGCGATAGTTTTTTATGTCAACACTCAGGTAGATATGAAGAGCTCGCACTACAACAAAACGACACCGAAAGAACCTGATATGAAAAGTAAACTATTTTTATGAGTGTTAGCCCGTGTACAATCTCTTCTAGGATGAGAGGACTAGAGCTGTGAGTGTGGATATTATGCATGTTTTTAGCAACAGCATCATCTCATCAACATTCTATGAATAATATGATCAAGTTGATGGCGATAGAAAATCTAATCGATTATTTTTATGAACCGTCATACCTACCTCCAAGCATAATAATACGTAGTCACTGTACACACACACAATATGCGACAAAAGCACATTTTCTAATATCTACTACAGTTTCCACTTTGCACTAATTTAATACAAAAATTGAACAAAATAAACTTGTATCTTAATATTAATATTATATATTATAAGAGCATGGAGTAGTAGAATGCTGCTGTGAGCTGTCGTTGTCGTATATTATGAAGAAAAAAAAGTTCAGAAATGAAAACTATATAGAACTTGGTTAAGCCATCAGCGTAGAGCCGTCTCAACGTGAAATCGATGCTACGTACCTGATACATTTTTTCTCCAAGTCAGTTAGTAATACTTTATGCCGTCTCTAGTCGGAGAAGAAAAGAAAATGTGGCAATAGTGACAAATATTTATGTCATGATGATAAAGAATAGAAAGGAAAATGTTACAATAGAAAATATTATTATAATATCTGAAGAAATAAAAAAGGAAAGAGAGATAGAGTGAATGAGAGAGAGAGAGAGAGAAAGAGATTGGAAAGAAGGAGAAAGTCGTAGTTTACTCTATGTGTATTGTTACGGTACACACGACGACGGGGACCAGTAGGAAAGGTGAAAGCGGGTAATGAAAGCACTGCGTTCTCTAAGGACTTCAGAATGTGAGTTCGACGGTGGTGCTATGTTAGCAAAATGTTTTTAAGCTGGGTTAATATAAGAATATATAAGTTCATGCAGGAATGTAAATAGAGAGATGCCATAATGTATATATGTTTGTGTATAAATGGATGTCCTAGTGAATTCTTTTATAGCAATGATAATAGGTTTTAAAAAAGGAAAGTGAACAGGGAATGCAGGAAGCGGAATCTGAATCTACTTTAGATTGAGCTTCCTTTGCATTATTATTACCTTTTTCATTCGCCTTTTCTTCACTTATACAAAATCCCGTAGCATAAAGTCATACATACATTTTTGATGCATATACATATGTGCAAGTGAAGTCGTCGGGGAGAGTTTATGGATAATGAGGGCATTGTAGTAGTAGCTTGCGTGTTCTGCTGTTTAGCAATTCTAAAAAAAATCATACCCAGAAACTCGGAATTAGCCCGGGAGAGAAGGAAAAATGGGTTTAAAAAGAGAGAGCAACAGAAGTGATAGTACAGTGGAAGGAAAGAAAGAATTAGTTGTAGTAGAGGGAAATTTAAGGGAAAGAGAAGAGCGAGCGTGTGTGTGGCAATAAATATATAGAGGAAAAACGTCCTAACGTCAACAACAAGGTCAGCAAATGGACTAATATTGTATATAACCTAAAAACCTGTATATACATGCGTACTCCTTCACTCGCATTACAATTCTTTTTCGTGCCAGCGAGAGAAAGAGAAAAGGAAACTGCCAGGCCAAGCCAGGACTTGGGCAGAAGTAACAATATAAACGCAATGGAGAAAGCGCAGGAATGAGATTACATGCAGTCAAGGCAGTAGTGATGGTAGTGGCATCGTAATACCAATGCCCAAAATTCAAAGAGAGAGAGAGAGAAAGGAAGGAACTACAGCTGGTGTTTGGGTGTGTTACTTTGCTGCTCTAGTAAAGTCGAGGACGAGTTTCCACAAAGTCTTGAAAACTAGCTAAAAGGAATAATACTAGGCATCATCATATAATCAATGCATATCGTATTGTATAAAAACGAGGTCTCAGAATAAAAGGCTTAGTACACCGTAAAACGTATGAAGATCACCAGGGCATGAAAAAATCGCATGCTTAAAATAGGATTTCCCCGTTGAAATTATGAACTCTCCTTCTCGTTATGTCGTTTACGGTTTAAAGGGTTTCTTACCATGTGTGTCCTACTATTTATTATGTCGGACGGTGTGCGAGAGAGAAAAGGAGAGAGAGACAGGAGACCGACATTTGCTTTGCATGCTCACATTGGTTTTGGTTTCGTAGCAAGTATTATAATGGGTAAGCACCACCGAAGACGCGAAAATCCAGAAAAGCTTACCACCGACAGTGTGTTTATCTTTCTATGCATTCCGTTTTTTGCGTGTATGTGTGTGCGACACATAATATCATAATATATTGTAGAGTGAGTGAGAGGGAGAAAGAGCTCAACCTGGATTTAGGTAGCGAGAGTGAGGATATTATTAAGTAGAAAGCGAAAATCAGAAGTATAATAGGTTGAGGTAAAAGTAAAAACGATTTTCGCTGCTGTATACGCGTTACCTCTACTTTTTTTTACCATGTTGTATGAACAAAAGCTGTATGAGCTATGATGATGGATAGTTGTAAATAAAAAGTAGTAGCATATAAACCCGAATTCTGCTTCTGACCTGAAAGCGTATAAAAAAGACACATACTAAAATAATATCAATATCGAACTCACTTTCTCCTCTATCTCCACTTCTTTGGCATGATATCAGATGGAGATATCTCTTCGATTTCTTCGTCACCTGTGTGATGCGATGCTGCAATGTTGTACTTTTTGTTAGTGTTGCGAGTTGAGAGCAAACTTGACTGCAGAGAGAGATACGTAAAATGTGAGATTTTTTTTCCACGTCACGTTAACAATAATCTATGAAGTACGTCATCCAAAAATTATTCTAATACTATTCTTGTCTGGAGTCGGAGACTCCTGTCAAGCATTATGGAGTCTAAAAGTAAATGTATGAAAATGAAGATAACATAGAATATAAATAGGCGGTATATATATTGGCTTACTAAAGGAGTTCTTCTCGACTTGATTTCGATAGATGTTCGGCTTGAATGATGCAGATATCGTGAAATGTGGTGTAATATATTTCAATGATGCTATTAAATTTTTGCTTTGGTGTATAGAAAGCCAGCGGAGAAATGGGAAACGACAGATGGATAGACAAAGTTTATTGTAATGTGTCTCTTAATAAGCTGTCCTGTCTCATTTTGCTTGTCGCTTTTGTTTCTTCTATATAGAACTTTCTCATCTCATGTAACTCTTCCTTTACTTTTTACAAAACTTATTCTTACTGCATTTTATCGGATGCGGTGGTCGACGGCGTGGCGTTTGAATAAATGGTTGGTAGGATTGCTCTAGAGCCAGATGGTGAACAAAACGGCTTCAAGTATAGAGAAAATGAATTCATGTTGATTCGTGTGATGGCAAACTTGCTATGCTACACTTGTCGAAAGAAAAGTGTCCATAATTTTCTGATAGACATGTACAGATGAAGCTGATAGTGTTAGAAGGAAAGATATTGACTGATATACGACTGATTCTCAGTAAGAACGTGCCTTTATTTCTGTCGTTTGAGGGCTTGCAGCTAGCATCATAATCATTTTTGCATTTAATTGTATTAACTTAATCAAATTACTTGCGCAAAATGCTAATCTAATCACTTAAGTTTTTAACACAAAAACACAATGTAGCAAATGAAATTAATACTCTCTAATAATATAAATGGTAAATTGGTTAAAAAAATACGTTCTTGCACCTTGCATTATGATAACGATAACTATCAAAAGGGTACTAGCTGGAATTGATAGGATTTAAAATGTTATATTTCGCTTGTACAGGATCGCATCACTTTGGTTTACTACTCGATTTATCTTACTATAAGTATTTGTCTGCAATGTGAGATGTTTATTGACAGCGTTACTTAAGAGCAAATAGGTAATATTATGAGCAACCAGGGATTTATAACGTGGCGAATTCGCAAAAAAGTGTAAAGTGTATACTACACGGTATGCTTTAAAGAAAAAGCCAGATCTTCTAAAGATGTTGATTGTAATACTGAATTTCAGTTATTTTCTCTATAAATTCATAAAACACTTTCACTTTTATGCAGAAAAATTTTTTTAAAACATAAAAGCATGGTGTTCATGCACTTTCCTTAGTATTAGTATTTGCTCGTAATTCCTATGCATAGTTTTATGAATTTCAACAAAAACATGCATTCAAACTTTTACAATAGCATTGTGTTGTAAATATGTAGTTTTTCCTAGCTTATGGGGTATCGAAGAACATTGCACTATTTAGTTCTGAGCAAACAAGTTTTAGAACCACCATAACTCGCCGAACGTTTTAGATGAATAAGTTTCACACATTCCTGTGAGTGTGAACTAAACAAGCTTAGAAATTAAGCAAACGAATGGTGTAATATTGAATTAGTAACATTTTTGTCGTTCTGTTTCCAGTTTGATAACTATGAAATGATGTTATTGCCCTTTTACTATTTACCGAAGCTTAAAATCAAAACATCCAGCTAAGTTATAATATCTATTTATCTCCGTCTTAAATATTTATATTGACCAAAAGTCACTGAATTAGATAAAAGAAGTGCGGGGCATATAAAAGATTGGAAACACATTTATACTATAGAGATGTTATTGTCATAATAATCAATATTTACACATTTGCAGAGTTCATCCTATTCATCAAGAGATGCGAAGGTTCAAGGAGAGCAACTCTGTTGACCGTTGCATTTACAAGTTTAGTTCGATTAGAGACGAGTATTTTGTGGAGGCATAAATAGTAAACATAAGGATCATAACTTTTTGAAGCGTATACGTTGAAAATGAAACAAGTACAAGAAAGCTAGGTATTGTATGATGAATAGTCCAATGTAGCAACCCATGATAGAGCACACACATTGTTGTATTAACGAAATAATAAATCAATTGATTAGTTAAAAACCATAATGTTGGTCATTGTACATCTAACTAATCACTGGGTGCTAAAACTTTCGTATTACATCCTGAATCTTTTATTGTGGTCCTAAAATCCTTAGTTCATTGGCATTGGCATTAGGTATTAAACAAATGCTGTTCTTGTCCTTCATCATAACATCAACCACACTGTTTGACTCATATTATGCACTTTACTCTTTGTTGGTTACATGACTTAAGTACATGTCTAAGTTTTCCGTAAACGTTTTTGGGAGTGATTTATAAAACACAAACACGAGTACTGGAGTACTGAAAACTTTGTACTCAAGCATTAAAATTGCATATTATTCAGATGGCTAACATACACAAATGATTAAATGATCTATTATAGCGTTGATAGCATAAACACATTTCGTAAAAGCTCGCTAATATAAACAAAGGAGATTTTCACGGTCACACTGCTCTTTCTACACAACATTTACTACTGTTCGTAAATACATTCGAATACTGCAAAATGCACGCGAAAATTAACACAACGTTGCTACACACGATCGGACGGAAGCGAGGAAAGTATTATTATATGCCAATATGGGCATTAATAAAGATTGAAGTTCAAAATATACCTCATGAAACAACATTACATATTGGAAACAAATAATAATAATAAGTATAACATATTGGTTCCTCTAAAAATTCATGATTTTTTGATGACGTATGTGTGCAAATGCAATCAAATGATGTTCATCTACAACTTCCATTCGCAGTATCGATACATCCCAACCAACCGCCATTAAAAATGCTGCTGCATACTGCTTTAATGCATTATCACGCCATGTTTTTACTTATGATCTACGGTTTATTTTACATTGGTAATCATGCAAATCGCTTTTACTTCGAATTCGAAATCCCAAGCTCAGTGTCCTGTTGAATATATACAATAATATACTGCGCTAATCTATGTTTATAGTTGAGTTTTTTTCGCGTGGGTTTGAGTTTGAATACTATATTGTTCGGACGTCGATGACAATTGAGCAATTGATCCATTCAAATTTGATAGTATAAAGCTGCAAAATAAATAAATTGCATGATTTCTAGAATGGCACATGCCACATACATACAATGTCAAATTTAACACATAT
>JAQIXW010003085.1:0-13885 GCA_034700685.1 Willowsia buskii | reverse complement strand
CCGTTATTCATAAATTACATAGGAAAATTCATGGAGTCTCAAAGTCCCCTTTATGTACTGAATTTCTTTATCCGGATTAAACATCACACACATATCTAATTGTCTAAGCATAAAATTGTTCATTTATACCATTTTTAGTGTTTTACTCAGTTAAAGATGCACGAGAGTTATTTAAAAATCCTTATTAAAAGGTTAACTAGCGATTGATCTACAGATCGGAGTTTGGTCTGATTCATACGGAAACAAAACCGTTGGAAAGCGTGTTTGTGCCAGATGAGCTTTTATCCTTTCAAACGTAAAAAATGATCGAATAGAACAATACTAAAAAGTTATGCAAATGTGAATGGTTGAGCGTCTCTCTCTAATATGTCCTACCTCAAAAAGTGATTCTGAATACCCAGGCTGACTTTTTAATTGTCATACATATCATATGGTATTTATGTAATCTCTTCCCACGCCAGTGCTTTCCATCTCTGATCGTACCCTTTGTTTCCGGTAGTAAATTACATTACAAGATTTGTCGCAGTAGTAGTAGTAGTAAGTAGCAATACACAAGATTTCTTGCTTCAAGATGTGATGGACACTTTCGCACTTTACTCTTCTTACTTCATAGATATTTCGAGAACAAAAGGATGAATTCTATGATTGCATCATAGAATTTTGTAATGTGTACTGTATTGTACTTGAAAGCTAGAGTAAGTAATGGAAAGGAACCCCTTCATAAGTCAAATATTTCCAGCTCATCCTCGGTGTTAACGTGTACTTCCCGTACACTCGAATTTATGGTAAAATTCTCCAGCGATGATCCAGGTATGGAACGGAGCAGAGATATATGATTAAAACACGGATGTTAGTTTTAGCTTAGTTCAATGTTGCTCAGTAAGTCGTTGATTTTTTATCTAGTTGGGTTTAACTTGCAAGTTTAAAAAAAATTGTCGTAACTAATAACCGTATATGTAGTATATAAAACCTTATTTGTGCCATTACAAATGGTATTTTTCTAGTTCTACCATTTCTCATATTATTTATAACTTCTTTATTCGGGATAGTAAGAGTTAAATTATAAAGTAGAAGTTAAATTAGATGGTAACTTGTAACCTTAGTGCCTTAATATGTCTTTATCAATTTTAATTAGTTACCTAGGCTGACCTAGTTCTACTCATAAGTAAATTGATAGGCATATGTGGAAAGGATGTGGAATCCAGATTTGAATTTCGTTATGGCAGGCATTTTAATTGCGCTAGTTTTTGTTTTGTGTTTTTGTGTTTACTTGCGTTATGATTATTTATGGCCTTTGATACGTTTTGAGTTAAGAGGAATCATGGTCCAATTTACTAGGAGTCTAATCGCAAATACCATCAAGATCATCTTGAGGGAAATATTGAAATTTATACTTAGATCAATACAAAAGTTTATCCTGGAGATTATAGAATATGCAACTACAACAGTCATTCGACAATTTTGTCAGGGGGCCATTGACAATACTACTCTGAGGGAAGTACAGCAAAATATACTTAACACCAATGCACTTGAAGAAACGATGAACATAATTTCAGAGCCATTATTACGGGCAATCGAGGAAATAGGAAGAAGCTAATTCTAATGATGGATATTCCAGTGCAGGATCTTTTCATGATGGACTCACAATTACAGAAATGTTCTAGTACTTAATATCATAATCATAATATTTAATAATACACAGTGCACCATAATCTCCACACAATAATATAACTAACAATTTATCTTCCTACATTGCCTCTTACACTCAACCTTACTACACAGGAAGTTAATTTATCATCAGAATAGTCCATCTACCGCAAGTTAGACGAAGTGTTTTAGTGAAGCGATTGATATATTCGAACGCATTGTGACATGGCGTCATATTTTGGCGTTGTTGCTCGCAATTGTGCACTTGCGCCATGTCTTGTTAAATGCATGAATGCATTTAAATTTATCATGACTTTGACATTGCAAAAGTGAATAAAATCTTGCGATTTGACAGAATACCTAATGTAAAGTTTACTGAACAATGAATAAGAACATTTTTCAATTAGTAATTTCTGAATACCAGGAGGAAATATGATATGATTTGGTGATATTTGGAGCAATTTCCAGAATTTTATTGTATTTGCCCAGCAATAAGCTAGCAACAATTACTTATGGTAATTCATTCATGCAGTTCGTTGTTTAAAATTCACATTTTGAAATTAGGGTTGTTTCAAATATTCGTGCAAGTAATTCATATCAAATTTCAGTTGAAATTTACATTGAAAATATTTTTATTGCTGAATTTTATAAGCATGTGCATATACGCATTTATCCTGTATCCGGGCTTTTTCGATCGGTTTTTGTTTTTCCGTAATGTAGAAGTACCCATGTAGATTTTAATTGTCCTACGATGTTCTAAAAATGACAGAAATTATTCGATTTTTATTACTACCAAAGACAAAAATGTAAAAAGGAAATAAACCAATACATAATATTCTTACTGGCTTGTAACTATTACGGCTTTTAACATACGTAACATAAATTGTAATTAAACAATTTGTGAGCTTATATGCGTTCATATCCAAACGTAAAAATTTCAAAAAGACATTCGACCCTTTTTTGCTTGCTAAGTATGCAATGTATTGGTGAATGTTTTTAATGGTGGTGATAATATGACTAACTACAACATTAACTACCAACGACATGCTGCAAACGCTGATCTTCTTTTTTTCTACATTTCACTGATTTTATGCCTTGTTTTTCTGTGTGCATTCCACACACGCAGATCATAAACTTGACAGAAGACAGAGAATCCTCAGAATGATCGTCAACCCATCCGGCTTACAACACCACATGTTATAATAATGTTGATATTTATTTAACCAAATTATTTAAAAACGCATAATCATGAAATGTTATGCACCTTTCCTGATTTGATCTCTCTGCCATATATGCCATGATACAATACGTAGGTATACCATGATATTCATATAAATGTCTGTCTGTTATGTCGCCTCACCACCTCCTCTGTATGCTTAATCAAGTCATATAAAAGTGAGAGTCTCTTTTTTCAAAACACTTTAGTAGTATCATCATCAGCATCACAACAAGATTTTTTTCCTGTAATCACAATCAGATCCTCTATCATAATAATAACCATCGTCGCAAAAGCCAAAAGTTTCTACAATTATATTGCAGGGACGCCACCGTTGCGCTGCGCGTCTTGTCGAAAAAAAAGTGGAAGCAGGTAGCCCTTTTTAGCTTATTGTTGCATGCATTGTTTGTTGCTTGTTGTGCAAGTGCATGCACTTGACAAAGAAAGAAGGAGACTCATAGATCACTCGTGAGCGACTAATTGTTTTTTCATAATAGGATATTATAGTAGAATGTTGTAGGCAGGAAGCAACCTGTTGTCATTATCATCCTGTGATAACCCTTTGCCATTACTTTACTCTCAAGTTTCTATAATATTTTTTTTTGAAAGAAGGTGACACACCGCTTTAAAGGGACTGCGTGCTGCAGTGTTGGGATACTCACTCACTGAAAGGCAGTTAGTGAGGCATTTCAAGTATTTTTTCGAACGATTTTTCCCTGTCGTCGTATTTTCAAAATGAAACTCAGGTAATTATGATTCGTTTGAATTTTGAAGAAGCTTGGTTTAATCGAATTTAGTGTAATTGAGAAGATTATTAAGATTTCTAGTAGTGTGGAAATAGTGTGAAAATTTGTGTATTTTATATATTTTCAAGAAATATTTAATTTATGGCGAAATGTTTGTTTGTGATAAACATGAACAGATCAGTGAAACACATCCTATTACCATGGTTCGTTGTGTTGATGGCGTTAGTGCCACTGGGGAGTGGAGAAATAGCTGGTTACCAATCATATAATCACTACCTGGACGACATGATGAACGATCTTAAGTTTGAGCTTCCATCAAGTTTCCTTATAGTATGAAAAGTGCTTTCATTTTATGTATATATTTAACCAAAAGGTCAGTGCAAAAACCATCATGTTGCTACAAGTGAAATCTGACATATGGACAAGTTCACTATTAGCATTTGGTTTGAAAAACCTACAGAGTTATTTTTGCACTTGCCTATTTATCTGTTAATTTGTCATAAAAATGAGTGGTTCTACCACTAAACAATAATACATAATATACTTGTTTACTTGTTATAATATTGCAGGATTTTCAGAAAGACATAAAAACTCGCATACAGAATGCCACATTGGACACAGATCGGCCATTTGACAAGTCAAGAACTGCAGCCAAGTTTACTCCAGACACCGAAAAAATTGGCCATGAAAGCAATTTTCAGCTCTATTTATTCGAGCTAATGACAGCAAGGTACGTATCAACTACCTGTCTCAAATAATATTTTTCCAGCACAGCTACTCATTGTCTTTGTTTCTGTTGCTATTTTTTTGCTTGTTGTTGTGAAACAAAGGTATGGGATACCTAGAGCTACAGTGCTGCGCATTCTCCGCAAGCGTCTCTCCCCGTTTTGCCAAATGAAGCCACGAATTTGTGATACAAGCACTCCATACCGCTCCATTGACGGCTCTTGCAACAATATTCAAAATCCTTTTTGGGGAGCTTCTTTCCGAGCTTTTGACAGAATACTTCCTGCAGCATATATGGATGGCCTTCAGGAGCCAAGGGGAGGTTATTTTGGCGAGGGAAACCTTCCAAATCCAAGACAAATTAGTACCACGATTCATTATGATGTCATAAACCCCGACAACACTATCACAAACATGGTGCCACAACTGGGTCAATTTGTGGATCATGATTTGACACTCGCCCCAGAAGGAGATAAGCATTGTTGTACTAGTGATCAAGGAGACAAAGACTGTTGGCCGATTAGCATTCCGAAAGATGATCCATTCTTTTCCAAATTGTCAGTGCCACAGAGATGCATGGATTTCACGCGTTCCACACCTTTCTGTTTTCCAGGTAATATTTGTTGTCTGTTCTTTCACACGAATATCATTCTGAAATAATTTAAATGTAGTTCCATTTTTAGATAAAGAGATAACTTTAACAATTGAGATGTAAAAGGAAGTATAGTGATAGGTAGTTGGCTGCTTTATTTTTATTGAATTTTTTACGTACCAAAGCGAATGTCAAGGCTTTTGAAAAGTGTATAGGGAATCATATTTTTGCGAGCAAAAAGGAAGAATGCTCATTACTCACGGCTAGACGCAGTTTCTAGAATTTGTGTAAACACGAATCATAAATATGATAATGAGGGAATCTGGCAATACTGTGGAACTAAACTGACTATAGCTGGTTAAAAAACATTATTGTGTCTCTTGTCATCGTTGCTATTCATTTTTTGTTTGTGTATCAATTTTTGTAGGAGGAACAGGAATTCGTGAACAATTCAATATTCTCACCTCATTCCTGGATGCATCTCAGGTGTATGGTTCGGATCATGAGAGAGCTGAGCAGTTACGCGCTTTTAACAGAGGTAAAAACGCTGGAAACAAACTATTCATATGTGCATAGCAAGGGATAAGTGTGCTTTTATTATATTTAAATGACAATGTATATACGACAATCACAGTTATGATTTGATAATAGAAATACATTACATACCTTTGTGCACCATTTATGGAGTTGTTTGTTTGTGCGTTTTATATTGCAGGAAGACTTGCTGTACATGAGGGCAATCCAAGTATTTTGCCGACGGTGGAGCAGGTTGAGCAAGCGGTACAGTTGACATTTTAAAGTATGAATGACACTTGTGGTTTTGGCCAGGTTTTGAAATTTACTATTCATTTTGTAATTTAAAGGTGAACAAGAAGATTCCATTCATGGGCAAGTATCTGGCGGGGGATGAAAGAGTTAATGAAATGCCTGCGTTGACCACACTGCATATACGTACGTTTTTATAACTAAAAATACTTTGTTATTGTTACCATGGTTAATTTTTGTCTCTGTTTTAATGAAATCTCTCGTTTTCATCACCAGTGTTGGTTCGAGAACACAACCGAATAGCAGAACAAATCGAAATTCTTCGACCAGACTGGTCAGACGACGAAATTTTCGAAGAATCTCGTCGCATCCTGATTGCCGAGTGGCAGAACGTCGTCTATGGAGAGTATCTTCCAGTTATTCTTGGAGAGGACACGATGAGAATGTATGATCTCAACGTGGACGATACATACACGGCCTACATGCCCATGCTCAATCCCACTATTTTCAATGCATTTGCCACCGCAGCGTACAGATTCGGTCATACGCTTATCAACGGGATTATCCAGCTCTACAGGGACTTTAATCTTATTGGCAGTTATGAACTGAAAGATAACTTCTTTGAATCTGAGCAGGTACAAATGTCAAAAATATTTTATCAAAAATTCTTTCGAGTATTCAAAGTCTTAGAAACCAAACCCAAATAATTATTCTTACATACAGGTGGATAAGAACAACTGGGATGGCTTCAACCTTATCTTGGGAGGATTGATGTCTCAAAGTGCGCAAGCTTATGATGTTCATGTGACAGTGGCATTGACAAATTTTGTGCTGAAAAATCGAAGTAGTGAGTTTGGAAGTGATTTGATTGCGAGAAATGTTCAGGTAAAAAAAACTGTAACCAAAAATATGAAACACAACAATAGTAGATTATTTTAATGTTTCATTGTCCTATTTAATACAATGGTTATGATTGAAAAAAACAGAGAGGCCGAGAACACGGGTTACCTCCATATGCCGCCTACCGTCAAGTATGTAATTTGAGTCCAATCACAACGTGGGATGTTAAACCCAAGGATATTCCACAAGACACATGGAACAAGCTTAGATCCCTCTACAATTCCCCTCAAGAAATTGACTTGTTTACTGGAGGTATTTCCGAAATCCCAAAGCGGGGGGCGTTTTCCGGACCAACTTTCAACTGCCTTAAGGCAATGCAGTTCTATAAACTCAAGTACGGTGACAGGTTTTTCTTCACGCATGGAAATCAAGCTGGCTCCTGGAGTCGCGAACAATTGACCAACATCAGATCAAGAACGCTTGGGGATATCATGTGTGAAAACAGTGATCTAGATATGACAACAATCAATGTATTTAGAATGCGGTCGCCCAGGTAAAATTACTGTTGCAAAATCGATTCAAGTGCTAACCAATTATCTCATTACCAATCGTTAATTTTATTTTATCTTTGTAGCAATCCCCAACTCTTCTGTAAGGATGATTCAAGAAGAAATCCCCTGAACTTTGAATTACTTTTGCAGAAGGACACATACTTTTAAAAGAAATAAAATTTAATATAAATTATTATTGCTAGTTTAAGTAAAAAGTTATAATTTATGCGATTATTTAATTTATTCCGTTTTTAGATTGTATAAGTGTTAATTTAATTATTACGCTTTATGAAGAGTAAGAACTTGAATAAAGCTTGTTATAAAAACAAAAATTGTACTTTGTTTTCAAAATTTATGTTCCATTTTCAAAAAAAGGTTTGCCCTCGGGCTGGATTCGAACCAGCGACTTTCGGATCAGTTTATAGTTTTAAATGCTTCAATGAAATGCACATATAATATTTGGAATCCAACGCTCTACCAACTGAGCTACCGAGGGCTGATGTGCGACGAGATGAGAATAAACGCTGAAGTAGAAAAAGACTAATGAAAAATACATATGAATGAATAGACTAATATTTAACTGCTAGTACCTAAATTAGCTAACGACTTGTGTGGTGTCCGCTTTCCTAAAACGGAAAAGCTCTGTGAGTTCTTTGCCATTCTGAATTGGGTTGGTGATGGGGCAATTCCAATAGAATGTTAAGGGTAGGGGGTGGGTTTCATGCATTCCATACTATTTTAAAGTGGTTTAATGAATTTCTGGAAAAAACTTCGACCACCATCACTTTGAATTTTTGACTTACGTTCACATTGTATGACCCCATTATAAAGAATTGCCATTCAATTCACTTTATATGTTTTATGTGGGCATTACTGAATGGGATATTAATTCTTCATGTTTGGTCTACAACATTTTTGTAGAAAGTCATGCATAATATACTTTCACGAGATGTCCGTCCATCCATATCCGTTTGCAAAGTAAAAGCGTATAAGTCTCCAGGCTATTCAGCAGGATTGGCCTGGAAAGGTACACAGTAAATTTGTCCAAGCCGTCGACGTGTCGATAACATCTTGTACATGAGAATGCTGCCAAATCTGAGCAAGCTACAATTTTGCATAACAATAGGTCGATTTACAAAAGACCTTACTTATACTCAGATTAGCAATGTTTTTATATCCGTCACTTAATGTTAAAAAACGGTTACGTAAACGCATCCTTGCATAATAGCTGTCTGTCCGTATCCATGTCTCACCCATCATATCGAGCTGATCATTTTGAAGCGATTCCGACCATCCCACCATAAAGACATGCCTACGTACCATCATAGCCATAGCGCACCAAGATTGCGTTAGGTTTGACCATAGCTGTCAAGTTTTAGTCTGTGGAGGAAAGAGAATGTGGAAAGTACGTGATAATGTTTGCAATTTGTCATAATGAGCTGTAAGAATACCGGCTTAATTAGTCGCTAGTTGCTGTATAGTGGTTTAAACTCAAGTTTTTTAATGTGCAGCTCACATATTAATACCTACCTCAACTGCTTGCTGTTTTATGCGCGGGTGCGTCACAATCTTGCAAAATTATTAACAGCATTCATCTCCTCATCATGAGTGGCTTTTTACTTCAGATTTGCATGCATCTTACTAAAAATACATGAGCCTCAATTACAGTAAACGTTTCCTAAGAAATGAATAAAATTGATGAGGAATTGGTTATTATGCTTTTTTTGTGTTGTAATAGTGGAACAGTCAAAAGTCTACATTTTTTGTTTTCAGCTAAATTCGCTGCTCTGTTATTAGTTGAACTACCTGGCTACTACCAAGATAAATAAACAAAGGACATGCTTGGATACCTAACTAAACATTACTTCAATCTTCATGATGAATTATTACAACTCAGATTCTCCCATGGCGATGATGTCACTGAAAAACCCCACTTGGTGAGTAAGTCAATAGTGGCCAAGTACATGCATGCGATATGTGCTGATGAGTAAGCAAACATTAATAAACAGCCCTTCTTCCTAATCAAACTTTAACCAGTACTCCAATTCCGTTGAAATTCTGATGTCTGAAAATAATGGACTATTGCCGTTACCGCCAAATGAGTAAGTATCAATCATACCTTTTGCTATTTTATTGCATACAATACCTTTTTGTACAAACTCTGTAATCACTTACAAAGCTAATTTTTGTATTCGCTTTAAATCTTTATGCTTTAAAACCTTAATGTTAACTTCATATACCTATATAAAGTTATAAAGATGCATAAATACATAAAGTATTTTCTGTTAGTTAGTACATTAATTTCAGCACTCTGTATCTTTTAATTTTAGCTATCATCACCTTAAACATCATTGAGTTCTGTTCTTCATCTACAAGCAATATCTTCTTCTGCTTTATTTATCGCATGCAACTGATACAACAAACAAATAGCGTCAAGACTGATTTCTTTATACTACCATAAGCCACAAACATACATGCAACCATCCACCTACACTTTCAGCGAATACGATCACAATTACCTTGAAATATCCTCATGTATTTTTTAACTCTTGTTTTGGAATATGATCAATAATGATAGATACTAATGTGCAATGCTGTATTACGATTTAGTACAAACTATGAATACGATGCATGCATAGAAAACCAAATAATAAGACGCCTTAATCATCATCAGTTTCTCAGCATTATGGATATTGTTGTTATCAAGCATGAATAGATAAAGTAGTCTATCTAGTGAGTCTAGTCTATAGTCTCCGTCTCCACGTTCTCACTTCTTCTGTCAAGAATCGAGGTAAGATATTCATGTGGTATGATGCGAATTTTTGTAAGACGAATTTAAGATAAACAAGAAGAACATACAAAATGATAGCATTTTCAGCGCTGGATATCACACACCTTAACATATTTCCTTACAAAATATCAGTACAAAGTACAGTATAGAATTATGAGCAGTGGCAATTTTACTTCCACAGCGTGGGCGTTCGCAGCAAACTGGAGTTATGAGTTTTCATGATGGGTTTTTTTCTGCAACTTTTGTACAATCTTTTTTGCAGAGTGCATGCATATCGCCATAAATATAATGATTCATGATTAAGACTTCAAGACTTCTTTTCGTGAAGATTTTGCAAATAGGTTGTTCATAATGTAGAGAAAGACCACAATAGTGTTACGTTGCGTTAACTATGATGATGAAGTAAAGAACTAAAGCATGGACGGGGGCTTGTGGGAGCAAAGATTAAAGATATCATCATCACGCAAGCTAGTGCCATTCGATTCCTTGTTGTTCCTGTGTACATTACAGGGAATGCAATCAAGACAAACGTTTCCATTAAATCTTGCGTATAGCTAATGCTTCAAAATTTTTGGAAGCAGTCGCGTCGTAGGATCTCTTTGCTTTGCAGTTCAGAATGTAACATGTTGATAGTATCATGCCTGGGTGGCCTGGTCATTCCTGTCATCGCGCATCGGTCAATCCTACTCATTCCAATAGCCTACGACTCCTTACCATTCTCCAAATAAATTCTGTGATTCTATCAGTATCATTATTAATTGGCAATGCAAAGTCTTGATTGCGGAGTTCAGTTGTAAATGTTCTCTGAAAAAACAAGAAGCACAAGTGCAGTGAGTGATGGGAACGGCTTGTGACGGCTGAGGGTATCTTTAAAAGGAAGGAATACGCTTGTGTAAAGCTTTAAAAACAAGTTTGTTGAAGGTCATACGCAGACTTTGGCCGAGTTTTTCTCTTTTGACATTTCAAAAGCTTGGTTCGGACAGTTTTGCTGAAATACTATCTAACTATGAAGGGGGCTTTAGTATTTGTGGTTTTTGTGTTGGTGGGGGCTGTCTTTTGTCAAAATCAGGCGGGTTCACAACACCAGCCCCGTTCGATTAACAGTGGCATCAGGGGTGGTGTTCGCAATGGGAGCGATTCACAGCAAAAGAATCGAGAATCGAGTAGTCGCATGATTTCGTCTTCAAGTGGAAGTGGAAATCTCGTACAACAAAGAGACGATGAGGATGATAGCGATAGTGACAGTGCATTCGACAACGGACCCACCGCTGCCGGAGACTCCACTGAAATCACGTTTCCGGTTGATGACTACTATCATCCCCGTAGAAATCAACAGCACGGAGAGGTGATGGATAATAGAAATAACAGGACTGGAGGAAATCGCTGGAAAAAGATTCCGTTGAATGCTCTAGTGAAATTCGGCTCTGAAACTAGTCTCGCTTCATTTTTTAAAACTTATGTAAAAAACACGAAAATTGTAAGGGATAACGACACGTTAGAAGAGTATTTGGCGGATGCAAAGGGAGACCCAATTCTAGATTCAAAAAAGGGTATGAACTATTAGCATAAAAAACAGAGTTTTTCAACCATAAAATCTGGTTCATATTCATGTACTTTTCTAATTATTGTTTAGATAAGGTTGTTGTGACACCTCCAAAGCCAGCCGAGCCAGCAATAATCCATTTCCAAAGAGTTCTCAATCCTACCTCTCTTGGTGTAAAAGGTAGTATTAAAAATACAAATCAATGATTAATCAATACAAGACAATAACATACACTAAATGTATTTATTTAATGATAATACGCGACGACAGTAGGATGTCATCTAAAAAATTAGGGATACGCATAATATTTTTTAAAGTAAATGTAGGTCTACTAGAAATTATGATTATAGTCTAGTACGTCCGTGGGAACATATATTTTAGTGAAATATTCATGCTTACGTTATTATACTTATACATTTATTTAAGCAAAACATCCAAAAAACAAAAAGATTAACTTTGCGTTGTTTTACGTAACATGGGAATAAGAAAAGTAGCATTGGTCAGCCATTTTGAGGCATGCAGAGGAATGGCATGAATCTATAATTACGTGCTTTTCATATAAGCATAATTAGATGCATTAAAGTAATTGATGCCACAATTAGGCAAGCTTATTTCTACAGGACAGAAAATCTCTTCGTGTTTGATGTTATTTTCGATTTCAATTTCGCTGAAATAATCCAGCTTCCAAGAAAAGAGTCGCAAAAATGTAATGGCTTTATTGAATATAAAATTGTTTACTTCTTTTCTTTTTACGCCATGCATGCGGCCAGCCCCCCATTTTTTGTTCAAATTCTAAGAAAAATGCTCGCGCACTTCTACCAATCTTGTTTAATGCAGTGCAAGGTTAACAGACAGAGGTTATCATGAAGGAACAGGGATGGTTTATCATGAAATTAAAGCGTGGCATAAGATCTTTATGGTCGCATAACATTTATTATTGCACATTATGTCTATCACATAATATCAAGGAAGCGGCATCGTTTTTTAGTGAATATCAATGATGTAAATGTTACTTAGATATTGAAAAAAATGCGACAGCTAATAATCTATTTTATTTTATAGGAAGAGCAGGCGGAGCAGCTTTCGAGCAAAAGGCAAAAACGAACGTGGACCATGCCATGGCTCGCGGAGGAGGGGTTAGAGAGCAAAAGCAAAGCATTTCGTTGCCAGTTTGTAGCCCTGAATTGGCAACCGTACCTGTACCCCTCCACTCACTTAAGGTGGATCCCAGCATGCTGGTTATTCCCAAGTGCTTGAAAGTTGAAAGGTATGAAACTGTAAACCTCGATTCGAAATTCTTAATATTATGGTTTTCAAAATACATTCATAACATCTATTATAGATGTGGAGGATGCTGCCTGTCAGATCTGACTGTATGTGAGCCAGAAACCACAGAAAAAGTCAAGTACACTGTAAGTTATCTTTTAGATGAATAAGAATACTGATGAGTTGCAATTATGATTCAATTTTGTGAATTTTTATCACCAAGGTAACCCTACTTGGCTACGATGGTGACAGTGAAGGAGCCAGTCCTCAGTTGCAATTTGTGAACACAAGCACTGTAGAAATTGACCGACATAAGAGCTGCAAATGTAAATGCAGAACGAAAAAAGAGGTAAGAAAAGCACAAAATCTATTTTCTATTCCTCGTGCATTTGAGCATAAAGTTGCTGAAAGACAATCAGTTAACTAACAATTTTTACTAAACCTCCTCGTAGCACTGCAAGAGTCATTTTCATAAATACGACGAGAACCAGTGTTCCTGTATTTGCACAAATCTAGACGCCCACCAACGCTGCCTGGACAATCCAGATAATCGGATTTGGGACAATGAGAGCTGCATGTGTACCTGTCAGGAGGTCAAAGAATGCAGCAGTGGCTACTACTTTGACATGAACACTTGCGAGTGTCAGCGCGAGTTTGAGATGAGACAATTATTATTCAGACCGAGACCGCTTCGTAGTTAAGTTAGAAATTACAACTGGATAATTTGTATGACTGATTGTATATAAACCTTTATCTATCATCGCTGCTTTTTGTCATCTCACCATGACATTTTTTTCAGCAGAAATAATTAAAAATTCAGCAAAGAAAATTATGCACGCAACATTTTTTAATTAACTTTAATATTATATTTTATCAAACTTGAATAATTTATGGAGCAATGTTTGACACTTTTGCAATTTAAAACGAATGCTTACCCTGAAATGGACAGAATTATATACTTATTGCCATAATTATTTACATAGACAGTGATTTGTTATGGAGCCCTTGTCAAAATCTCAAGTGCTAAGTGTACCGTAATGTGGCTTCTTATTTTGTAAAGCAACTTCTTACACATGAAACTTTTAGGTCTTCATTGTTGTATGAAGATACCTAAGTACCTGTTTAACTGTACATAAAAGTAATTATTTTAATGAAAGGAGTAAAACGAACTTTAAGATCTTTTTAAATGAAATCATTTTATG
>JAQIXW010003084.1:0-13885 GCA_034700685.1 Willowsia buskii | reverse complement strand
CACAAGAATAACTGGATTACCGCTCTTGATGTAATACTTCACAAAAACAGTGCATCCTTTGATTTTCTAGATTACGAAACAGAAAACGATGTGCCAGTCAGTAAAAGTGACTCTGTCAATCGGTTAGATGATTTCAAGAGACATCGCTATTAGACAACGGGAATCGGATATGAATAGATGCGATGAGTTCTTTATATTCGAGATTGAAAGGTTACAGTACCCTGCCGTATCCGGAACAGTACTTGAGTTTCCGTATGTCTATCTACAAAAAACGATCATTTGCCCAACTTCGACTGCATCCAGATAGATTAAGAGTGCTTAGTTGCTACATGAATAGCTGTAAATATGTTTTTAACCCCACTTCATACTGTACTCTATGTTGTCTAAAAAGTAATGATGATATGTTTCACCATTTATGTATCTGTCCGAGATATGACTTTCTAAGGAAGGAACTGAATTTAAGATGTGTGAAATCCTCAAGGTTTATCCATAATGTCTTCAACTGCTACAACATTGTCTCTGTTCACAATCTATGCCAATATATGAAATCTTCCCTTGAAATAAGAGCTTTTCTGCTGAATGAATAATCTGAATAGATATATAGTTTATTATCTGTATCCAAAAATTTGAAAAATGAATTTAGAAAATTCCTTGTTTCAGCAATGTGTATATGCAAAACGTAATAATTTGTTAAAACCTGAAATGTAACTTATTAATCTCAACTTTATAAATCTCTCTTTATCGTCATTCTTACTTATATCATGTGATATGTAATCAAATTGTGTGTGGGCTGTGGCCCTTTTAAACATAATAAATCAATAATACTACTACTACTACAATATACTCGTTTCAGTTTCAATCATCCACAAAGCAATTATTTGGTTAGACATATAGAAAAACAAGCACCCTATCACAAATACGACCTGCAGCACCACAACAGCGAACAAAAACACTATTATACCAATTAAAAGAAGCAAAGTGTCTCCACCCTTGTAAACAATCATCATCATATTTGCGGTCAAGAATATTCCAAAAAATTCACCAGTCAAGAAGGCTGCGATCGCTTTGTTTTCAAACCCGAATATTGTCCGCATGACGATCTGATTTTGCCTATATAAATTAATGCAGTCCATTGTTGGTGGTAATGATCTAAGCATTTTCAGTAAATAAACTCTATAGATGCCTTCTACTAAAGCTGTTGAAGAAATCAATCGATAAAAAATTGCAGAGACTTGAAGAAAGTATAGCTTACAAATAAACTTGAAGCCAACGTAAATCATTGTTTCTGAAATTTCGAAATAAGCGAACAGGACATAAAACGGGTCAAGATGAAAGTCGACAACTGTTACGGCAAGTTCTATTGCAGTTAAAACCACGAACACGTTGTTTAAAATAACAAAAGTGGCACATTTTTTGATTGGGTTTTTGTATCCTGCAAAAAAGTAATACCATCAAAAATTGTCGGATGAAATTTGTGGTTAGGAATAAATGATATATACATAAATATTTAATTTATTCAGTACCATATTTCATCAGCCAATCTGATCTGTCGTAGACCCAGTTGATAGAAGCCACTACTTCTTGACAGTGAAGGTATATCAACAAGTCTCCATACATTACCAAAGCCAAAACTACAATTGAAAATCCCAAAACTACAAACTGCGTTGTTGAGCAAATGCCAGGATTTTGAATGCCCACGTAGATTGCAAATATGCAGCTTAGTATATATAAAAATTTCATTCCAACACAGGTTGTCATGTACATGGGTTCGTTTGATTCAACATATTCCCATTTGGTTTTCTGTGAGATCCAGTTTAAAGGGCTGGGAAACCATATTTTGTCAAAGAATGAATTCAGATCATTATTTTTGAAAATCAGTTGATTAATAAGAGCCATTTTTGATTTTTTTTTCGTAAGGTTACGCTTTGAAATATACAATTGGATTACAACTATTACGATGTAAAATATGTGAAATATAAAGCAGTTAGGAAAGTGTGTGTTGATCACTATGTTTTTGGCTAACTGTTGCATGGAAACAGCCGGAGGCCCGTTGCATTGATAGGAAATGAACAAAAGGCTAAAGAAAAAAACCACAATGTATTAATCTTATGTATTTAATCTTGACATTTAACAAAGAAATGGATATGCAACGTATTTATACATAATTTCAAAAGGAATATTGAACTAGCTCATTATCTAAAATGTGGAAGAAAGACTAAAAGAAAAACTTCAATATCAAGTTCAATATCTAATTTAAATATAAATTGATTTTCCTTTTCTTTAAATATCATCAGATAAAAGGTGGCTTATTTATGTCAAAATCCTATCTTACTATGCTCTGTTCGTAATGGTAAGTTAGTAATGCGGTAGTGCATTGTAGTTTCTAGTGATGCTTTCCTTCAATTTTAGGAAAATTTCAGGTTAGGAAAGGTTAATCAATCAGGGAATTAGTTAATCAATCACATTTGATGATTTTGTAAGTAGCATGCGTTATAAGTGCTCCATCATAGAGATCATGAGATTTTGATTAAGAATTTTAAACACAAGTTTACTTATAATGTCTACCAACAACCATGCCTCATTCTATGCTGAAAATGTTTTAGAAATATTCTGAGAAGTAGCATAAATTTTATGTTATTAGCAATTTTTACGCAATTGACAACCCCAGAAATATAGAATGAGTCGTCGAGCAGATATGAAAATTTCGAATACCAAAGTAGATTGCAAATTTTAATTTTTAATTTTCCAAACTCCAATAAAAAATGGCTAAATAAGTACATGTATAAAGTCGAAGCAGACAATTCCTGCATTTGGAATGTAAAAGTAACTTTGTCTCAGCATTTATGAGCAAGATTCTCTTAAAGAAATTGAATAAAATTGAGTTATCAACCAAATATAATATCATAGATAAGCTATTCATTATTTTGAATAGGAAAATACAGACATTTCTATTTAAAGCATCGACAGCTTATTATAAGATAAGGCATCTGAAAGGAGAGAGGATGAAACTTTTAGGTAGGTACAATAGGAGGTGAAACAATAGGTACTATGGCATGTGGCCCTTCTGAAATCGAAATAAACCCACGCAATAAATCACTCTTTATCTTATGTCATCAATTAGAGAGCTGCGCGTGGATGAAATCTGTCTAAAAATCAAATCTAATTAGTAAATTTTGCAAAGCATAAACCATCAGTATAGTAGCATTAACCGATTTATATATGCAATAATATTCGCATTTTCATTTAATATAATCATCTATAAAATCTTGCGC
Source organism: Willowsia buskii (assembly GCA_034700685.1). Taxonomy (NCBI): domain Eukaryota; kingdom Metazoa; phylum Arthropoda; class Collembola; order Entomobryomorpha; family Entomobryidae; genus Willowsia; species Willowsia buskii. Next base: position 10,613 of record JAQIXW010003084.1, on the reverse strand, counting down.
CTTCTATTTTAGAAAGCAAGAGTCTAAAGTCATTTTTATGTCCTTTCTGCAACCGATTAAAAAATATGGACCAATTTGTCCCCAAGCTGAAACAGTTGAGTTTGTAAATCTTCTCTCATCATTTGATTAAGACAATCAAAATGGCAAGCCCACTCACCTGGAAATCTAGTTGGATTGCAATGAAATTCTACGATTCTGTTCTATTTCATTATCTCTTTGATATTGACATTCTAAACGAAAAATTTGTCTTTCGGCCCGAAAAACGAAAGTTGATATATGCCGGCATCCCGTTTGCTTTCCTCTCGATTATACTCTGCTTGTGTACCTTTCTCATTGCGCGTTTCATATACGATCCTTCCTTAATCATTGCCAATAGCGCCACTTTTGGCTACAATTGCGTTTGCCCTTTCAGCAATTCTCTGCATCACAATTAACCTACTACATGTTCTATACGAGGAGGAGTTTGTTGCCAGTTTGAATCATCTCAGCAGTCTCGATAAACAACTTGATGACTTCTCCCAACATGAAGTTCGCACAAGAAGCAGACAGCTCAGCTGTTTAAAATTACTTGATCAAGGTATAGTTATGAATACTTTAAAATCTTTAGGTCAAAATTCTAAATTTAATAACTTTATTGCTTTAGAGCTCAGGAACCTGGTCAAAAAGAAAGACAACTGATGAAATCGGTCTGCTAACAACTTCTTGGACAATCAACTTTGTCATATCCGGAATATTCTTAGCACCTATTTGTATATATCTAGGATTCGATCCGGTAACACTTGTGCTAAAAAATTATAAAACTCCGAGCGAATGGAAATATTTGATAAATTTCGTCAAACTGATATTTCTCCAGTGGTGTGCTATGGAAGCGAGTCGATTGTTTTTCTTTTTGTATTTACAACTATTTAGTACGTACTGCATGCTAAATAAATGTCTCAAGCTAATCAGCATACTGCCTGTGGGTTCATTAGCTTTACAAAAGATGAACAACTTGCATATATAATTCGACTGGGAAGTATGCGACATAACAGGAGCTATTTTACTCATGAATATTTTGCTAATGGTTACATGCAATCTTGTTGTGTTTACTGGCTTTTATTTAGTTCCTACCTTGTTGCATTATGTGTTTGTTCTATACATTATTGTTTCTGCTACAACAGCGTACTTTGGTCTCCCTCGAATTACGCAGTGTCATGAGTTTAACAGTGGTCTTCTGAATTTTAAGTGGGGTGGAACAACAATTGACAAAGTTGATCTGGCAGTGACAGCAGAAGTAAAGCTTAGACTAGAGAAGTTCAAAATTTGGGGAGCATCGGTTAAAGCACTCCAACCAATTTCGATCTATTATGGTGTCGCAGTGTGTGACCGGGAGACAAAAGTATCTTACTTCGAAATTATTGTTAACAACACAATTGAATTAATTTTACTCATAGGTTAATTAATGTTGCTGGTTGTAGACGCGCTCAATACTTACCAAGCTCATTAAATATACTCAATAAAAAGAGCAATTACCTTTGTAACTTAGCCATACATTTCAAAATGTACGCATAAGATTGCTGGGCACTAAATATATAACATATATTACTCCACCGCCCGAATCACTTTCCCTTAGCTCCATATTTTTATCTGAATTGCATCTGAATAATTATTTATAATGGATCTTTCTGTGTGTTAAAATTAATGAGTCGTTTAATGGAACTTGTGCTGAAATACGTTGGAATCTTTGTTCCAAACTTAAGTATTAGTGGAATGGTTTAAAGAAAAATTTAATTATTATTATTATTATAACCTGCATAGGTTTCAAACATATTAACTCATTAAAAAGAATAATTAGATTTTATGGATTATTTTTTATTTATTCTTAATCCAACAATTATTGTTTGACAAACCATCATGATAACTATGGATTACCGAAACAAAATGGAAAACTTTTTTAATAATAAATATATGCAAGACATACGACATTATACCACTTCATGACGGCTTATTATTTCCTATATTTGTACTTAGGTATGCAATCAACATCGTTTTTCTAATAAACCATTTGCAATGAAGGCGAACTGTGCTAACCCAAAACACGATAAAATTCCAAATTGGATATATTTAACTTAAGAAGCTTATTTACCCAACCGAGGATTAATTATAATGCTGTCAACTATATAGTCGAGCAATTTTTGTAAATAATTAACCTTCATGTCCCTATCAATTATACCGATTTTTCCAACTGGTAAACTAACAGCTTGCAAACTCTTAATTACTCTTGTCAAGTATCTTCTTTCACGTACGTTATACAATATTGTTTTAGCTGTTTCAATCCTCCATGAAGCAATTATCTCATTCGAAATGTAAAAAAACAAGCACCCTATTACAAACAGGACCTGCAGCACTACAAGAAAAAACAGCAACAATATTAAGGCAACTAAAAATATCAAAGCGTTGCCACCCTTGTAAACGACCATCATCGTATTTGCGGACAAGAAAATACATACAAAAGCCCCGGTTAGGAGTGCCAAGTATCCTTTATTTTCAAGCCCGAACGTGGTTTTTGACACAATCTGATTCTGCCTATATAAATTAATGCAGTCCGTCGTTACGGGTAATGATGTAAGCATTTTCATCATGTAAACTCTATAGAAGCCTTCCACAATAACAGTTGACGTAATCAAGCGATACCCAATCGTACAGACATGATGAAAATATAGCATAAACATTAACTTTAAGCTTGTGTAAGTCATTGGTTCAGAAATTCTGAAATATGTAAACAGAACATAAAAAGGATCAAGACGCAAGTAGACTGCTGTCACGGCTACTTCTGCTGCGGTTAAAACTACGAACACGTTGTTTAGAATAACAAAGGTGGCACATTTTTTGACATGGCGCTTGTATCCTACAAAAAAGGTGATATCAAAAATGGTAAGAGTGAAAACTTCTGTTAGGAAACAAAACGTATATAAATGCATATACTATAATTTGTTCGGTACCATATTTCACCAGCCAATCTGATCTGTCGTAGACCCAGTTGATTGCAACTACTACTTCTGAACCGTCAAGATATAATAGCGCGTCTCCACATATGACCATTGCCACAGTTACAATTGTCAAACCCAGATATATAAACTGCGTCGTTGAGCAAATGTCAGGATTTCGAATACCCACGTAGATTGCAAATATGGAGCAGAATAAGTATAGACTTTTCATTCCAACACTGATTGTCGAATACAAGGGCTCGTTTGATTCAACATATCCCCATTTGGCTTTTTTTGAGTTCCATTTTAAAGGGTTTGGAAACCATATTTTGTCTAAAAATGAATTCAGATCGTTATTTTTGAAAATTGGTTGATTTATTAGAGCCATTGTTGTGCTTTATTTTTCGTCTGATGATGCTTTTAAAATATACAATTAGAATACAACTATTGTAATGTGAAATGTTGAAAAAAGCAGTTAGGAAAGTGTCCGTTGACTACAGCGTTTTTTATCCAACTGATGCGTAGAAACAGCCGCAGCCCCGTAGCAGTGATAGGGAATGAACAAAGAGTTGGAGGAAAAAGCCACATCTAAATGCTTACTCCTATGTATTTATCATTTACATTTACTAGGAAATGGATATGCGACATTTATATAAACATCATTAAAACATTAATTTAAAAATTAATGGAAATACAAACGGAAAACATGGAATAAATATAATTAACATTGGGGCTGGCAATCATATGGTATTGTTTATTTTTTTAAATCGTGTAGAAAATTTGTAAAAACAGTTGACATATGTGGTTACTGACTAATTCGGTCCCTTTAAGCACTTTAAAAGCATTCAAATTAAGAAATTAGACTTATTTGGGCTAATTTTGCCTTTTTTACATGTAAAAAATGCACTCGAATATTTACATGTAAATACATCATTTTTTCCATATTTTCCCATGTAGCATGTTTTTACATGTTTGTATCCTGGTAATAGCCTAAAAGTAATTTCAGCAGGAATAATTAAGTTCGCTCAATTTCTAAAATGTCGAAAAAATACTGAAATAAAAACAAGAAGATCAACATTTAATATTGATAATTGATTACGACAAATTTCTTTTCAGCAATCAGAAACTTAAAAAATGTAAAATCTAAATTGGTGTTCTTTTTCTTTAATTCACAGAAAATACATACTAGCTAATTTATAGCAAAGCATTTTTTACTAAGCAACAAAGACCAAAACAGAAACCGGTCGCAGATGTGAAATTAGTTTTTTTATAGTCAATTAAATACATTTGCTTGTATTTAAAATTTGCTGATTTCACCAAAGTTTTTGTTTGCTCCACATACACATTTTGGTATCAGCAAAGAAAGCATGACTACTAAAAGTTTGATGCTAATGAATTTAGAAATGAAAAGCAACAAAATCAGTGAATCAAATATTAAAATACAGCATCATATTTACTAGCAAAACGTTTTTCCGATATTTTCATGTGTTCTTAGTATACGTGCATGCTCATACATGATTTTAACTGCTTCACTTTGTTCTGTTTCAAATAATTCAGTTTTAAGCTCATTCGCGTACTTAACTTTGAAAACGGATATAGTGACAGTTTGATGGCCTTGCAAATCCATCATGTTATGATCTTGCGTTACACGATTTTGAATTCTCATCTCTTCTCAAATTTCAAATGCGATTTTCATAGCGACCACTTGCATTCATTTGCATATAATGACATTAAAACCCCGGATCCCAATGTATATGATATAATAAGTATGTTGCTGATATGGCGTGCAATGACGTCAAATTGTTTGTCGAATCAAACAATAATCGTTAGATATTCGGCGTTCAGCGTAAAACAGGATTTCGATAAAGTAATTTTTAGGGGAAAAAAACGAATTACCCAATAATCAAAAATAAAAAATTCTATCATTTCGAACATTAAACACATATGAAACTTTTTATAATGCTTAAAGTCCTACCTGACATGCCATGCTGACAGCTATGTACGCAATAGTGTATATCATTTTTATACTTATATATTTGCAATAAAATTAAACTGTCCTAAAACTAAACATGATAAGTTTCAAATTAGGTTTTTAACTTAAACTTAAAGGGCTCCTTTACCCAACCGAGGATTGATTATGATGCTATCAACAATACAGTCGAGCAAGTTTCGCAAATAATTAACCTTTATGTCTCTATCAATTATACCAATTTTGCCAACTGGCATACTTATAGCTTGCAAGCTCTTAATTACTTTGGTTATGTATCTTCTTTCGCGTATGTTACACAATATACTCTTTTCAATTTCAATCATCCAGAAAGCAATTATTTGGTTAGACATATAGAAAAACAAGCATCCAATTACAAATACGACCTGCAACACAACAAAAAGGAACAAAAACACTGTTGTACCAAGTAAAAGAAGCAAAGTGTTTCCACCCTTGTAAACAATCATAATAATATTTGCGGTCAAAAATATTCCAAGAAATGCACCAGTTAGGAAGGCTGCGATCGCTTTGTTCTCAAACCCGAATATTGTCCGCATGACGATCTGATTCTGCCTATATAAGTCAATGCAGTCCGTTGTTGGTGGTAATGATGTAAGCATTTTCAGGAAATAAACACTATAGATGCCTTCTACTATAGCTGCTGAAAATATCAATCGATACAAAATCGCAGAGACTTGAACAAAACATAGCATAAAAATAAACTTAAAGCAAACGTAAACTCTTGTTTCGGAAATTTTGAAATATTTGAGCAGGACATAAAATGGGTCAAGATGTAAGCAGACAACTGTTACGGCAAGTACTGCTGAGATTAAAACTATGGATATATTGTGTCCAATAACAAAGGTAGCACATTTTTTGATGGATCGCTTGAATCCTGCAAAAAATTAGTTGAATACAATCGGATGAAAATTGTGGTTCTAAATAAAAGTTGCATTATTTTAATTTTTTCAGTACCATATTTCATCAGCCAATCTGCCCTGTCGAACACAAAGTTGATTGCAATCACCACTTCTTCACCGTGAAGGTATATCAACAAGTCTCCACAGATGACCAAAGTCAAACCTACAATTGACAAACCCTGAACTATAAACTGTGTTGTTGAGCAAATGTCAGGATTTTGAATGCCCACGTAGATTGCAAATATGGAGCTGAGTAAGTTAAGAAATTTCATTCCGAGACTGGTTGTCGAATACAAGGCCTCGCTGGATTTAACATATTCCCATTTGGCTTTCCGTGAGTTCCAATTTAAAGGGTTGGGAAACCATATTTTGTCCAAGAATGAATTCAGATAGTTATTTTTTGAAAATTGGCTGATTAATTAGAGCCATTGTTGTGCTTTATTTTTCTTCAGATGATGCCCTTAAATATACAATTGGGATATAAATATTGCGATGTAAAATCTTCCAAAATAAAGCAGTTAGGAAAGTGTGTGTTGACTACTGTTTTTTAGCTAACTGATGCGTAGAAACAAGCGCAGCCCAGACAGGTAATGAACAAAACGTTATAGGAAAAAGCCACATCTAAATGTCTAACTCCTATGTATTTAACATTTACATTTAGGGAAATGGATATGCGACGTTTTTATAAAAATCATTAAACTATTAATTCAAAAATTAATGGAAGTAGTTGTTTACATTTTCCACATGTAAATTTGTATGTATATTTTCACGTAAAAACAGAAAACATGGAAAAAATATAATTAACATTGGGGCTGGCAATCATATGACTTTGTTTACCTTTTAAAGTCGTGTAGTTCCCCAAGAATAATTCCATGTAAATACATAATTTCTTCATATTTTCATATGTAGCATATTTTTACATGTTTGTACCCTGGTAATTGCCCAAAACTAAATTTCAGCAGGAATAATGTACTTCGCTTAGTTTCTCAAATGTCGAAAAATACTAAAATGAAAATAAGTAGATCAATATTTAATATTGATAATTGATTAGGACAAATTTCTTTTCAGCAATCAGAAACGTAAGCAATGTAAAGTTTAAATTGGGGTTCTTTTTCATTTATTTAAATAAAAGCATACTGGCTATTTTATATCAAAGCATTTTTAACTAAACAACGAAGACCAAAATATAAACCGGTCGCAGATGCCAAGTGGAATGAGTTTTTTTTTTAAAGTCAATTAATTACATTTACTTGTTGTTAAAAGCAATCCGATTTCACCAAAGTTTTGTTTGCCCCACATACGAATTTTAGTATCAGCAAAGAAAGCAGATTACTGAAAGCTAGATGTTAATGAATACGAACTACGTTCTTAGTATACGTGCATGCTCATACATTATTTTAAATGTTTCACCTTGTTCATTTTCAAATTCTTCAGGTTTCAACTCATTCGCGTGGTCAACCTTAGAAACGGAGAAAGCAGAACAGTTGTCGTTGGATATGCGGCGTTCAAAGTACAATGAAATTTGGTAAAGTTACTTTTTTAAACAAAAAGGAAGCTTTGCTCAACAAAAAATAGTGACTTGCATTCTTGATAGGTTATCGTTTAGCAAAGACATGAGAAGTTAATTTCGAGTAATAAACATATAATTACTTGTGTCCTTTTTAATTCTATCTGACATGGCATGCTGACAGCTAAAATCGTATAAAATAAGGTAAAGTTTCAGCAAAAATCTGAAGAGCGAGCAATTAAAAATTTTGCATTTTCAGCAAATCAATTATAAGACATAATTTGTCACAGACAATAAAAGTCATTATCTTTCGTAAATTTATACTCCCACAATGTCATGCTGTAACATCCACAATGTCATGCTGTAACATCATGTTTGCATGTATTATAAGGACATCAATATTTATGGCGACATTTGAAGTAGGCTAACTCGAAATCGATTCGTAGTTCAGTAACAGATTTGTCTGGTTTCATCCTGAAATATGAAATAAAAGTTTCATGACAAAATATAAAAGACAAATGAGCATGTGGTAACACTATTATGTGAAAAAGTTGAAGTAAATTGAGAAACATGAAACTATTCTATTTATAAAGCAATTATCAATATTACTGGCAATCATTTAAATTGGGCATTTGTGGTAAGGCAGTATTTGACATTATACAATATTTAGGTTTTAGCAGCGCTTGATGACAACCATGTTCATGTTCACACAAGTAATTATAAATTTTGCATGTGATTCCACACGTATTTCTGGTTTTGCCACTTGAATTGTGTGGACAAGTCGACCTTCAAAAGGTCTTTATCATTTAAATAGCTTTCAACTAACGCGTGAATTTATCTACGAAGTTAATAAATTGTTGCGGCTTTTCCTCTATCCAAACCTAGTCGTCACTTGACAACGGCAATAGCACATTGGATTTAGTTTGCTAAAATTGCAAGATATTGAAAAAAAGTTGGAAAATGTACATTGTCCTTAAATTTGATAGGTTGCTGCTTCATGCTTTAAAAATATTTAGCCATTTAATTACTGTACTCCATTTACCTTGCAAAAATTCCAACAAGCTTAAAGTTTCTAAGGATGAACCAAAGATATTTGCAGTTAAAATTGTCATTGCAACATTATATTTGTTTTATGTGTGGTGCAGCTTCTTCATGAGCTACAAACGTCTAAGCGTATCACAGGTGGTTCTCACTTTATTTTATACCATGGGCATGACAATTAGAGTTCCAATTTTGGTTGAACTCTTTAGAAATAGAGTTCCGCTGGCCAATTTGTTCAATTCTTGCTTGGCATTTGAAAGTCAACATAACGGTAATCATTTTATTAAGATGAAATAATTTTATGTACTAAACACAAAATAATATTAAATTCAAAATGGATTTGTTCAAAGGACGCAATTGGATACCACCAGAAGCAAAACACGGAGTTGGGTCACGGCTTCCAATCATAGTAAACTTATGTGTACAAACTCTTCCAACAGTGACTCTCATTACATGGTTTTACCTTTACAAAACACCATGTCTCCCACTCAATCTGGGACGTCTATTGCTAGATGAATGTCAGCCCAATCCAGATACTTCAAATTTCACTTCAGATTATTACACAATTGCGTTGAAAGTCTGCAGCTCCATATTTGCATCTTGGATTTTCATGTTCATCATTGGCAACTCAATCCTCATGTACCTCTTTTACGGATTGACTCCATGTCTCTGCTTTCAAAATTATTGCTCATTATTTAAGATGAATATTTTCTCCCAGAAAACTGGGACTAAAAACTTGATACCTGTTTTGAGGGTATGGCGAGAGATTCAGATTCTTGTAGCATATTTTAACGCTATCCATCAAAGCGTAATTGCTGTAGCATCAACAATTCTTTCGTCTTTCATTTTTATTTTAAGCTCGTACTGCATTGTTGGTCTTTATGAAAATCTGCATATTACTCAGTTTTGTATGTTTACGCTTTGGCTCACTGATACTGTAATTATAATAGTTGAGCTGGAAGGAAACGGAAAAGGACAGCTTTTTGCATACTCTAGAAAATGCATTAAGGATATTTCCTCAATTGATTGTATTTTACGAGATAAGTTCTGTCGCAAATATTATAAATCGTTACGAAGCATAAAGATTCACATAGGCCATAGTAACTTTTATGATGAGTTTATACCACTGCAACTGCTAAATAGTAATCTTAGTATGACTGCGAGTCTCCTATTGTTGTAAGAGAAGTTATAATTTAGTGATTACTGATTACATTTTAAACAAAACATGTTTTTCAAAAAACAGTATAGAATATCAATTCGACTGCAAAAAGAGATGTTGCTTTACGAATTCATTGTCCAGGAAATAAAGTTTCAGCCACATACCACTCAATAAATAATGTCACTTTAACAACACGATATTATATGTATTCCTCTCAGATTACTTCTGTCAACTATTTTTAAGGGAATGTCAACATTTCATCATTTCTGACTAGACGGACACGTAAACAAATTACGTAGGCTCCCTAGAAGTAAAATCGCATATGTATATGAATAAAAGCTATTGGTTTTTAATGCTACCCTCAGGTTTTTTAATAAATCATGCTTTTAATAATAATAATTTAATTGATATAAAAATTTGAATTGATAGAATGTATTTAGTATTTACCTTAATTTAGCATGACATGTCACTAGCCACATAGTCACTCATTATGCTGGATATCCATTAGTTTACACAATATAATTAAGATTAAAATAACATAATTAAAGACACAACAGAGATCGTTATATGCAAGTTCTAACTATATTATAATTCACAGATACAAATTATTGCGTTGGTTAAAAACAAATGATTTTCGGACTTGAATATCGTTGCCATTAATTGATTTGCAAGAGAATATTTCGGCTACTGTTTCACCACCGTGCTGTTTATAAGCTATAGAACTTTTTGCTCGTAAGCATACATAAAAGATATAGTAAATCACATAATATGTTCTTCGTAGAATCAACATTTACTTCTACATCTCAGTATTAACATGACACAAATCTTCAGTACTAATTTGGTACTTGTGACTGTGATAAAGTACACATATATATAGATTTTTTGATAATTTTCACAAGCAAATATTGTTACAGGTAGTACACTTGCTATAAGAAACAGATAAAACACTGACTGTATATGAGTAAAATCATCCCATATAGGAAAGAGGTCGGAATCGACTTCAAAATTTTGAAAATTTATTGTCATAGGCTGA
>JAQIXW010003083.1:0-13891 GCA_034700685.1 Willowsia buskii | reverse complement strand
ATTGTTCCAGGATTCGTAATTTTTTGGCTGGAATAAATATAAATATTTATTTTGGAAACAATATTGATTTATTTATACTAAGAAAATAAGAATAATTATGTTTCCTGTCAATATCAGCTCAGCACATATCTCAGCCTTTTGACCATGTTCATATTTTAACCTGCAAAAACAAGATTTATTTGGAACAAACTCTGTTCCAAAACGGTGGCAGAAGTGTTTTTGTTTTCGTTTTTGAATGTCTCGTGCATGTCACATGAACTATGAACTCCATGTGCATAGCATAAACCTGGGTTTACCATCAATATGAACTTCATGCATGTACATATAAGATAAGCAGATAAGATAAGGCTTTAAAACGTTTGGAATACACTGTTCCATCTGTCCATGAGTGTTACTATTTTAATGCCAATTTCATTTTTAAATTCTTCGATAATGCTATACCGCTTTTATTTATTTATTTCATTATTGATTTTAGTAAACTTGTGCTATATTAAATATGTATGTATTCAACATTCAGTGTAGTTTAAAGGGGTTAAAATTAAATGGTCGTAGTCCAAACCAAAGACTGCAAACACCGGTTAAGCAAGTATTTTTCAAGTTCTTGACTTCTTGTCATCAATTGGATTGTGCAAAGTATAACAAAATGCCGATATGAAAAACCGATTAGTACACAAAACCATAGTACACCAGTGTCATTTTACTGGCTTAGAAAGACTAAATAATGTTTTGATAAATTTGAGCTTAATTGACTATGATTTCCGCTGACTATCAGTCGCTGGGTGCCACTTTCTTACTTGTGGTTCATTGAAACAAATCAAGCAATGTTAATACATAATATGAGTTAGACTAAAATGATGAATATCTGTGCTGACGAGTTGACAACGAATAATCAAAAGTCAAAACACCATACCACGCACGCTTTGTGACTTCAACACGCGTACGGTTCATGACATTATGCTTAAGATCCGATTTACTTTGTAAATATGTCATTGACGCACACATACACGTACGAGCAAAATTAAAATTGCAAAACATCTTTCGCGTCTTTATTTAAGGTGTGTATACATATTATGTTAGGATTGACCTTAAATAGTAATAAAAATAAAAGGCGCAATTTCATTATATTGCTTGTAGTAGCTTTGTAACACATATCACTCGCCGATATTTAAGTACATATACCTTAGATTAACGACATTTTATGTTATTCTCTATCACTTAGCTTAACATTACAATAACCTATAACATAAAATTATATGAAAGGCCAAGTTTTCCTAGAATAATTTGCAGGTTATCTTACTCAGGATGGAGTTGGTTATACATAGACACAACCAGGAACTTCCTATTCACAGCTCACCCCGGAAACTTTCTTTCAATATAAATCAGAAATCAGCAATAATTAATTTCATAACTATGCAAATCGGGAACTACAATGCAATGCCTGCATGACCGAATACCGAATGACCAATAATGCAATCATGCTTTCCAATAATGTGAAGACCTGGCTGTTTCAGAAAACTTCTGAGCAAATTTTTTGTTCAATTTTCTCAGCTTCAAAGCACCTACAAAAATATGAGTGCCACTACTTTTGTAATTTTTATAGTATGTACAAATCCACTGTTTGGTTTGGCAAATCCAAGAGGCAAGCTTCAAACCACCGAAAGAATATACCTTCAACGTAGGCTACATGAGGTTCAAAGCAACATGATCGAATTGCCTATGCCTCATCATGAACACGAAGAGATTGACCATGAGAATGAAGACGATACACTTCCGGATTTAGGGAACGAAGATATTCATGGAGATACAGCAGGTCTTAAAGACTCTTTGGCGTATGGGGCACCGTGCGCAAAGACCAACCCCCAAGCTTGTAAAAAGTATCCAGAGGTGACATGTGTCTGGGTAAGATTCACTGATAGGGATAACGATGTGTATAGTTTTATAGCATCACTTTCTGGATTCTGATAGAGATTTTATCGTAAACATTTAAGGTTGAAGCAAAAACTTTTCTTTGTAGATGCGACTACCAGCACACTTGGAATGCAACTGGAGAGGAGTGCATTGCTAATGTGTTTGCCCCATGCACAGGTTTCTACAACATTTTTACTCAACTTTTAACCATGTTTATACTCGGCGTTTTTTACACGTGATAAGTAAATAAAACTCTTTGATTAACAATTCATTCAGAATTGCATGACTGTGGATTAAATATGGAGTGTCGGCCCGATTCAATTGGTTCTAATCCTAATGTGAAAATGTGCAGATGCATAGACGGATATGAAGTTGAAACTGACGCTGAAGGGTTACCAGCCCTATGCGTTGAAATAATTCCTGAGGTTGAGAAACCCATACTTAGTCATGCGCCAATGATAACGACATTGAGTTTTGCAACAATTATATTGATTACCAACTTGCATTTTCTGCCTTCAATGGTCCGCGCAATATTCACATTGTTTTAAAATATACTATACTCATTGGATGATTTGCCAGCAGACATGCTCATTTAAAAAAAATGAATGTACATCGGATAATATATTTTTCACTTATTTATTCTGTCATAATGACCCTTTTCTCAAAACAACTTTTGTAGTAACATGTATACATAGTATGTTGTATATTTTCATTTGTTCGATACGAGACTTATAATAACTATTTATTATTTATTTAATTTTTGTCTGTGAGGAGAAGGCGATTGTTCACACAAGAAATTAAAAATAACAAAGGAAGGGCAATAATGATACATTTTTATGTTATGAAAAATCATCATCAGATGTGATTACTATTACTATTTATCAGATGTGAGGATAATTACAAATAACATTTCTACTTACATTAAATATTTGATCAACAAGTTAATGAATAAAATTGTTTTTGTACGAATCATTTTACATTATTTACATGCACAAATTTCATTTTTACAGAGAACGTGAAGCATAAAATTATATAAACTGATGCAGGCTTTAGATTCATCTAGGAATAAAATGAAGTGGAAGTTGTATACACATGCTTTATATACATTTATAAGAACAATAATCATCACAAATTCAAAAACAATAGACAATACAAACAAACAGTATTCAAAACTAATAAAACAGTAATATTATACAAATGATAGCCTATTATTCGTGGAATTAAACCGAATACATAATCTCCGTTTTGTTTTAAGTTATCGGTTAGCAATATTGAGGACATTTCCATAAAAGCATTCGGGCATTGCGAATGGCATGTCATTTAGAACTGATTTTATGTGCAGATAATGATACAATGACACAATTCGAGGAGAAATTAAGCTAAATGTAATGAAAAAGAAATTGTTGCTTGTGGATAGTTACTACTGCTTGAATAACGCATCTGATGAACAATTTAACTTTAGAGCATGCCTATTCTATCGTTTTTATCATTTGACATGAAATGTACTTTAAATTCTGAAAGGGCTCTCCTGATATTCATTGAATTTTTTGATATGATAGTTCTCGATAAAATTAATCTATCACTAAAAGACAAATAGTCAGTCATTCTAAGGTATAATACTCCTCATATGGCAATTATTCCGTTCGAATTCATTTTAAGTTTTTCTGTTCGTCAAGTTAATTTTAAAATATTTACAATGCAATTCGTCTTTCATTAAATCCTGACCATGTTTAGAGAAGGCTCTTCAATAAAATCTGATCTGATATTAGTCTTATACTTAATAGGATAATAATATATAGTTTATAGATTCAATTATTCATCAAAATATGGAATGATGCTTGGTACTATTTTATTTTTGATATCAAAGTCATATTTACTTTCTATGATGATAAGGCATAGGTTGACTCTACATTTAAATTTCGAGAATTCATTTCTTTGTCTACAGAGTTTTTCCATAAAAGTGGAAGAAAAGAATGCAATAACATTGAACATTATATAATTTAAAGCAAGTTTTTGTATTATTGATACAATACAGCTACACTACCTTCCACCAGTCAATCAAAAAAGTCTTCTTCGCTATAAGACACTCTGTCAAACGTATCAATCACAAAAGCCTCTTACCCTTCAAAGTATAAAAATGAACGATAATCTTAGTTATTATTATTGCATTTTACTTACATCTCCCAACAGATATTACACTACTTCAAGATTTTTCACTTTTTACACAAAAAGTCCTTATACATGCATGTGGAAGTTAGAACAATAATAGCATTTACTGGTTTTAGTAACCGATGGAACATTTTTTTTGTAGGAAGTATACATTGACCTGAACTCAAAGAGTGATCAGGCATCATAGGAATAATTATATCGTTCATTTCATTTTTTTTATTGCGACAAGATTTAAGAGAATTCGTCCACTACTTATACAAGTTCCAAAATGCTTACATTTATTAACTTATAACTCGGTTGACTTTATACAACTGCGCAATGTCATACGTCGATGATTGAAAACAGTTTCATTTCAATTAAACTGGACCATTTTGTACCACAAATTACATCAGTCAATATACACTCACAATTTTTAAATCAACTTAAAAGCAGTAAGACTCATTATATAATCTAATGTTGATTATGATTGCAAAGTCATCGAGTTTTTTGATTCTATGCTTTTCGTCTAAATAATTTTAATTTTGCAAGAAAAAGACTCTTTGCAAAACAGCAACAAATAATTCAAAGTAGTAAACTGAACTAAAACAACTTAAGTCACTAATAGTTTATACGTAGTAAACTTTCGACAAGTAGTAAAACTGCTAATGGGCTTCACATTTTAATTGAGTTTATATTTATGGTGGTACTGGATTTGGAGTTTCAATTTCTCTTTGGGCTTTAGAAACTTTCACTTTGTCCTTAGGGGATTCGATGTCTCCTGACTCCATTGCAAACATTCGCATCTTTTCTTTGAACGTTAGTTTTTCTGGCTTTGGTGTATTTGCAGCTTGTTGTTTTTGTTGTTGCTCGGCAAGTCTGCGCATTCGTGGATCCCTGTAGACTTCCTGGGCACCAATAACTCCAGGTGTTGAACCACTTCCAATCGTTACGTCTGGACTGCGAGGACTTGCAAGCAGTGCAGTGGCTTCCGTCAAAAATTTCTGCGCATTCAAAATGTTTGATAAATACATATACAACGGATATTGCAATAATGGCACTTAAAATTATTGTTTAAACGCATAACAAATTAACTTACGTTGGGATCTTCTCTAACTTTCTCCGACTGGTCATCATCTTCCTCTGGGGACGCAGGAGGCTCATTTGTAGCTACAGTTTCATTGAATGAGACTGTCTTTTTGTCAGATTTTGGCTTTGGAGATGCTTGTGGTGGGGTAACAGGAGATTTCTGCGGAGAGGATGCCGACTGCTGCATGGCACTCTTAAAAGTTGTAGCATTCGATGGAGGAGGAGACTTTGGCAACGGAGGAGCGTTTGAGGAACTAGGGCTAAGATGACTCTCATTCATAGCTGAAGTCATTGACCCTGGTGAGCCCATTTTGGAATTGTAGGAAGACCGATACGGCGATTGATATGACAAACTTTGTGGCGGTTGGGGAGACTGCTGCTGCTGCTGCTGATGATGAAGTTGCTGCTGGTGGAGTTGTTGACTTTGATGATGCTTTAATGACTGATTTTGTTGTTGCATCATCTGATGCTGCCGTCTAAGCTCTTCTTCCTGTGAACAGATTCAAGAAAATTGATTATTCATTTTGTGAAATACATATATCAATAGCTAGACTTATGAGGAAATTTATAAAATTCAGGCATGGATAAAAGATGGGGAGCAAATGCGCAAATTATCGAAAGTCGAACTAAATCTAACACACTTCATTTAAAAGTTTTAAGATCAATTTAATTAAACACATTTGCAGCCATTCCAAGCTTTACATGAGCTAAGGCACTCTAGATCTGCTAAAAGGTTTTAAATACCAAGTAACATGAAAAGGACATGCCATCATATCATATCATGACGTACCGAAGCATATCCAATCCCACACACTGAACTGCTTTCATAAAAGATTCACAAAGTGACCCAAAAGTTTAAAACCCATTCACCAAACCAAGTTTTAGTGTATTATTTTTAACTACGATTTCATTTTGTTTCTGCAGATAGTCAAGAAGGTATTAAAAAATGTTAACGTACCCTTCGTTTAGCTGCCTCTCGAACAAGCCTTTCTTCCGCCGCTTGTGCAGCTTCAAGCTCAATTTTTTTCCTTCGCATCTCCTCGATTTTTCGTGCTCTTTCTTCCTCCATCGGATCCAACTTTGAATTTCCATTGGAAATTCTGGTCCTTTCTAAATCCTCTTGTAATCTCCGTACCATAGCTTTGCGATCATCTTCCTCTTCTTCTTCATCCTCAGCACCTTCTTCGTTACTACGCTGCATTTCTTCCGCACGTCTCTGGAACTCTCTTTCCAATTTCAAAGCTCTGAGCTGCTCATCTTGAACAGGTGTTCGATTTGGGAACGTTTCCATCTCATGAATTTGCTGGTCCCTCCAGTATTTCGCAGCTTCTTTTCTTCTCTTTGCCTCAATCTCTTTAGCTTCTCTATCCCATGGATTTGTGACCAGTCCTTTGTTAACTCCACCATTGTTGTAAGAAAATGCTCCTTTCGGAATTTCCGTCATGCTAGCAGAAAACTGAGGGTGTTTGAACTCTTCTGGAAGTGGTGGCCTTCCTGGTGCCATTTCTGAGATTTCCCCAACTCTATATGGCTTGGGGGTCGGTGCTGGTGGACCTGTACTTGACAATGGTCTTTGTTGAGGAGGATATTGTTGGTTGTATCGTTGTTGTGGATTGTTCATTTGCTGCTTTGACATCATTAGAGCTGCCCTTTCTTCTCTCCTTCGCAGTTCATCTTGCATTTCTAACATCTTGGCTTCCTGGCGTAACAAGTCACGGCTCACACCATGGTTTTGTTGGAGATGCTGTTGGGGAGGAAGATGACCAGTGTGATTCACTCGTTGTTGCTGTTGTTGTTGCTGCTGCCAATTGAGATTGGAAGGAACTGATGCATTCAAATTGGGAGGTGGAGCTCTAACTCCAGGATACCCAGGATAATGAGGATTCATAGGGTTACCCCCTCCTCCAGGACTTCTGAAGGCCACAGACGATGAAATATTTCCTGTGGAATTACTATAAGGAATATATGTTCGTACTGGCATCGTTGCTGAGTTCGCAGGTGGTACAGGGGGTGGTGGATAAAATCCAAATCCAACATTTTGATAAAATCTCTCTGAATCTTCTGATTGTTGCATATGGAGCGCAGGAGTTGAAGGCTGTTTATTTCCAATATCTGGCTTGTGTGGGGGATCCGCTAAGCTTTGTATTGATCTGGATTAAATATAGATAAATTACTTCAGTAAATTATTGCCTTAGGTTTGGAATTTTTAAGTAATACGTACTTTACATACCTAGATCTCATTGCTGCTGACTGTGAATCAACATTGTTCATCATGGATGCTTTTGAGCCATGTTGCATTGTCATTGACATGTTCGGATATCCCTGTGGATAACGGGGGCCATTCGAGGAATCAGGCATGTGACCCTGGCCGTGCATCAAGTGATGTCCATGACTTCCCCCGACATTGTTATTTACATTAGGATGATGAGCTGGGGAACGGACCATCGGTGACACACCTGAGTTATTTACCCCAGGCTGCATTCCACCTCCACTCATGTTATTAGGAACATCACTGTTCAACGAAGGCACGGATTTGGAAGAGTGAATGCGTGGTTGCATCATCAACGGGTGAACACCCCCGCCATGTCCAAACTGGTTTCCAGCAATCGGATGATCCGCTGTCATGTCGTGGCTTTGCTCTCGCAAAATCTTGGAAGGCAAATCTCTTTCGCTCATACGTCGTGGAGCGTTGAATCCGCCTGTTTTTCATTAAATTCAGAGAAAGCCGGAATTAGACACATGTTGTGAAGCACATTAAACAAATCCTTTGCGGAAAAATAATATTTTCGTTGTATAAAATTGACTATACAAGAACAACATAAATTATAATTTAGCATCACAACAAATTAAAATGGTTTTTTGGTGACATGCAGAGAACCGTGCAAAAACGTAGGGTGGGCGAACAATAATATGTAACAAAAAAGTAACATTTCACTTGAAGTGAAGGACGCTGTGTAAAAAACTGCAAGAGCAAAAACAACAATAACGAAGAATAAGATGAAACATAAAATATGATGATGATGAAACGATGAAAGTTAACCAGAGAAATTATACTCATAATAATATGCGTAATTAATAAAATGTAAACGAAACATAAATATTGTAGAGAAATGGGTTCCAGCGTGCAAAAAACTCTGTCTCTGTTAAGACAAAGGTCTTAAAAGTTCATATCCAACAACGCAAAATAAAGTTTTTAAAAACTATTCATTCTGAAAAATAATAAGGAAAAAAATGCTTTAATGTAAAAAAAACAAAAACGTTTTCTTTAATAAAAAAATTGAAACTCTTGGGATTTTGTTTCACTAAAAATTCTGTACTCGACAAAAAGAAATATGAAATGTTTTTCAAGATACTCACAAGTTAAAATGGCATCAGAAGACTTTGACCTCGTTGGCAAAAATTTGAAGGTGTTAGTATTTGAAGACCCATGATAACCCTTTATGTTAGTAAAGCCCTCACCACCTACATCTTCATTCTCTTGACGGCCGCCACTACCATTACTGCTATTATTATACGTGCTGATAAGAAACTTCAACAGTCTAGACGAGCCCACAACCCTGGGGACTCCGAGAGCAGATTCGCTGAGCCCTTTTCTGCTCAAAGCTTCAAAGGAATCGTTCCAACGGGCTAAGGAACTATCACTTTGTGAAGCCCTCATAGCTGTAGGATTGTTGGAGGATAGTGTGGATGAAGGACTGCAAAGGGTACTACTATTCCTAGTAGAACAATTAGAACTCCAGTAATTTGAGTCCCTAAGTGCACTATTTCCCCTGCTTGACTCACAATTCTTGGCTGACGGTGATGAAGGTAATGAAACTTCGTTTAAACTTATGCTGCTAGTGAGTAACACGCTGGCAGACAAAGTCTGTCTCATTGTGCTTCTCTTGTCTTTATAATGACTGTTTCTACTACGCTCACTATTTTTAGGGATACTTTCTCCTCTATACTTGGAAGTTATGTTGCTATTGCCCAGAGAAATTAGGTTAGTGCATGAAGAAGTTGAAGTGGGGGAAAGTGCTATTCCGGTAAGAAGACTACATTGAGGGAAAGATGTTGCTTTCTTTTTCATTAAGCAGTAGCGATTAATTTCCTCTACCAAAGCAGCTTTCTTTCTTTCCATTTCATCATCTTCGTTGTCGTCAATATTGGTGGGTGATACATTTTCATCTTGAATAGCGCTGTCATCATGAAGCACGTCAATATTATCCACTGATGAAGATCTACTATCTTGTAGAGGAAGCACAGTCGACGAAACGTCATCATGAGAAACATTTTTTGCGTTGGTATCATTATTTACTTCATTAGGCTGACAACTAATGTTATTTTCATTGGGTGCGCCTTCAGACGGAGAGGAGGATGATGAGCATGTTGGCATTTCGTGGCTACTTGATACAATGGTTTTATCTGTAGCAACATTTTCTGTGGATGATGTCATCGCTGTTGTTGTTATGTTTTTTAGCATGTTATTTGTAGACTCTGATAACGACAAGTCTTGTTGCTCATCCTCGTCCTCTTCTTGAGGAAAAGACAACTGCCTAACTAATTTCGCATTGTTCTGGTTCTTTCCAATTGAGTTAGTTGGGCCAAAACTGCTACTGGAAGCGTAACCGGAATGTTCCAGTTCTAGATCATTTTTCTGTTGTCTTTGGTGAAAGTTTTGCAGTTGAAATTGTAAATGATGTGGGAAAGCTGTTGGTCTACGGAGATAATCTTCAGGAGGACGCGGTGGAGAAAGTAAGTGCATGCTGTCGGATGCTACCAGAGTAGACGACGAGCATGATGAATGCATGTCACCGTTGTAATACATATTAAACCTGCTACCATTAACTCCTGAATGTCCACCGACACCAAGAAACTCCATGTCATCGCCACTAAACTCTTCATCTTCGTCAAAACTCAAGTCTGCGCCGTCACCCTTACCTCTTGATAATTCTGGTGAGGGTTGGTTAAGCATTGTAGCCAACCCATGGTACAAGGCTGCTTGCTTTGCTACTTCCAGTGTGACCACAGGACCCGTCCTTACGAGGTACTTGGCAGCCCTATGATCAAGACAACATATTATTGGTTATTTAATGCATAAATAATGCAAAAAGCTCTTTCCTATACGGCGCGCATAAATGATCGGTCATTTCTACATAGAACTTTAGTAAATAAGCGAATCAATATCAATCAATAAGCTTTCTCAATTGTATTACATATGTATTAAGCACAGAAGAAGCATCCACTTAAGCAGAAACACTTACTCTTCTTGAGAAATTCCGATAAGGCTTTGTCCATCAACGCTTAATAGCTGATCGCCAGCTGCAAGTCGTCCATCCTGGAAAAATATAAATACATAATGTATAACCAACCTATTATCATAGTTAGCTGCATTAATAATGATAGAGTTGGCTGAACTATATATGACTTTCATCAAGTTTACACTTTTGTGTCACGTGAAATTTCATCGGCTCCATACAAAATTCTCCAAGAAATCTATCTCAAAAAAACTCCATAATCTCTCGATAGCCTTGTAATACCTTAATTCTCACTGATGTGAAGGATACTGTTCCTTGTAAAGTTTTCTATTTTATTTATAAGTTGTTACAAGTTGTTACAACACAAAACAGATACATGCATGCATATTGCATATTATATTTTCTCGGAATATTGGTATTATCAAAAACATGTTTGTGCTAAAAGAAAATGAAGTCTTTAAAGTCGTAAGTCTGACAATTAGTTCTCCTATTTCCCTGCTGGAAATCTCCTTTAGAAAGAACATATCGTCTACTTTCCATATAACGTCAAAAGGTATTATCATGCATCATCATCATTCCAATAAAGAGCTATTAAACATAAATGGGAAATTGATCGATGCCGAAACCCAAGCTGACTCAGGCATAAAGGAGGTCAAGACTAATACTATCATATACGTGGGGCCTGGACCCTCGAACTCAGCGTGTGTGTGTTACAACAACATCGAATAAAACAACATCCGAAGCATGCACAGGCACTCATTATAATACTCTAGAGCGTGTTATGATTTTATGAAGGTATACTAATGTGACCAGCACAAATAATATAATTATTTATTCAACAGACCGTGCTGAATAGCAACGAACACGTGTACGTACTACAATAATGCTTTCCTCATTATTAACAAGAATCCCTGTGCTACTACTGGTTTCTAGAAAATTCCATGTTTTTGTCACAGCTAAGTTTTGCATCATAACAATATGCAAAAATAAACCACCAAATAATATTGAATATTATGACTCTTTTTCAACCAATATTAAAGCAGAGAAGTATCAGAAATGTATACCTCGTAGATATGTATTTATTCATATAATTTGCATATTATGCACAAACAAGTATAAAAATTTTGGAGAGGGCATGCTTTTTATGAAGATCATATTACTTTCTCTGTCAAAAAGAGGAGAATGGTTTGAATGATCAAAGTGAAAGAAAGAATCCATGTATCAAAAGAATACTATAGAATATCTGTATGGAACCAAATGGTAAAAACTACAATGTAGTTTTTACAAGCAATTTTATATTTGCTTCTACAAAGTCGAGTAATGCATTGCGTCTAAACGTAATGTAGGTATTATATATCTTTTGCTTTCATTTTAAAATCCGAAGAAGTACCAGGAATTTTCATACGCATTCTATAGAAAACGTATACATTATACTCAGCCAACATACAAATAACCAGTCGCTTTTATTGTGTGTCTAGAGAACTAGAAAATATAACAATATAGCATAGCAGTAGAGAGAAAATCGAGAGCGTTTGTAAAGTTAATGTTCTGAAAACGTTATAGTATTTTTCAAAGAATCAACCACAATGATCGCTTGTACTTCGTACAACACAGCACGCAGCGTTGCTGTTTCGTTTTGGAAGCTTAAAAGGAGAAAGTGGATGTTCCAGCATAATTCATGAAACAAAGGACACAATAAAGTCTATATGGGACTGAATGATTTTGAATCATATCTGGTCCACTGACGATGAGGTGAAAAGCAACATTTAATTATGTTCCAACTCTTTATCGGAAAATACTAGGAAGCAAAGCTAGAAGTGGTGAATACAAGAGGAGGAATATGCATATTGATTTTCTTACTCATAATATGTATCTAGTGAGTGTTGATCCCTTGTTTATGTCATAGTCGTGACCCAGAATGTTTTATTCGATGCTATTGAATAGTTTCACTTGATCGGAAGTTTCATTATTAAGTTTTACGCATATAGTTTCGAAATTCAACAATGAAAGGACTTTGAAAATGTCTAAAACAAAGCCGCTGTTTGGAGTGAGCCTACTTTAGCGGAAAAGGTCTTGTACCTTTATCTACATATATACTGTAAGTACCAACTTCCTGGAATATAATATTCTACATTACACTTGAGTAGTTATGAAACAATGTGCAAATTTTCAAATATGTGATAACATGTTTGCTAAAAAGTAGTGCATATCTCATCAAATTAGGAAGTAAAAGTGTGAATCATGCACTATCATACGCAGAACATTTTGAACACAATACTTTCAAATTGTCGGTTGGATGACGAAATATTATTGCAGAAACAGTTTGTTATGACAAATAGCAAACAAAATGTCAATGCTTCTTTAACCAAACCAAAACCAATACATATATTATTATTTGTCATGAGAATGACGTGTGACATCAACTGTCGGCTAAGACGAAATAAATATGAAATTGTAGCTTTTTAAGCCGTTTTCGCTTTGTGTGTAACATTATCTCCTTATCAGGAGTGTAAAAACATGTTAAACAGCGGACGTAAAGTTATAGGACAAACATCCATAGCGTAAAGTCTACTACCTTCAATCATAACATAAAATGAAATACATAAATAATATGTACTGAATTACGACAGAATATATTCATACTTTTACTCATCCTTTTTCGTCTTCTGCTATTCAGCCACAAAATATTACGTAGCTGCTTTCTAACCGACACATATATACACAACAAATATTTGACTGTCAATGTCAACAGTCCACACGAAACATTGTAACGGTAGAGTAAAGCATAAAGGGCGTTCTTTCAGCTTTTGGCTTCGTCGAATTTCACACTCCACAGCTTTCACTCTCCCAACATTTTGATGATTGCGGTGTTCGTTCTCGTTCACAAAGTAAAATACATGACATTTAACTCTATGAATATAGTGATGAAGGCTGACTTGCTGTGTTTTGTATTTACCAAGTTTTTCCTTACTTCTGCTGTATATATTGTATTTACTCATGATGCAAAATATCAAGTGAGGTTCTCTTATTAATGAATGAGAGACCGCCTGAATTTTCAATCAAATTTTGCAAACCAAAAAGACACTATGTAAAGCGTGATTGTTCATGAAATTAATTGAATTTTTAAATGCTCATATGTGAGAGGTACTATACTAAACTGCTCAAACTTTTGTTATATGCAGGGAGTACCTAAGCCTTTGAAAATGAAATTTAAGTTTATTTGTTGGAATACAACAACAATCAAGGGTTTGATTGACCCCAAGAAAACTTGGAAAACTCGTCCTTTTTTGTTCGCATATCATATAGTTTGGCGTGTATCTACGTTATCTATAAAAGTAATATTTCATCAAGGCATAACTGGAATTAATATACTGCTATAAAAAATAAGAATATTTTCATTGCACACACTTCTGAATATGAATACATTCTTCCTAATGATCAAAATAAAAATATAAGTCAATATGGAAAGTTTACAAACACCAAAACATTGTGTTATAGGTTAAGGGATAAAT
>JAQIXW010003082.1:0-13893 GCA_034700685.1 Willowsia buskii | reverse complement strand
TGAAGTTGTCTATCAGATCTTTTTAAGCAATTCGGAGAAAATATGTCATTTAGTAAGTTATAATGGGACGCGAGACATAAACAGTAAATTGCTTCGACATGATTATGATGGTTAATAGTTTCAAAGTCATACGGATGACCTTTCCATATAAAAAGGACAATCGAGGCAATCCGAAGCGTATCAGAATAGTGATGTACACAAGTTATATGGACACAATATATAACAAGTTGGGTTTAAATTAAATGCATACTTCCAAAAAACAACTATTTTATTATGAATCAATAAATCACTTTTATAATATACGTGTTAGCATAACAAAATATGTTAATCTAAAAGTTGGAATACTTCATACCTCCATAATATTCATTTTGATTTCAACCATAGGCAATTACCGGTCATAGTTAATATAAAAAATTACGATAATTCATTAGTGTTAAATGCACTGGTCTGCATAATATTATGCGTCGTATGTAGAGGTCTACAAGGTTGATGAATAAAGAGGACAAAAAATCAATCACAAAAACGACAGCAATGGAATCGAATGAAAATGTCAAAATGAAAGAGAGAAACAGTATAATACATACTCCTGAAAATATTAGGGCTGAAAAAAAGAACATAGGGCTCGGAATGCGTTTGTCATTATTGCAATAAGCATTATAATCATTGGGACACTGAGCGAAGCTATCATTTGAAAATAACGGCGTAGCAAGCAAGTATATTTCCCTGCTTCCCGTTTCTTGCAATATAATATTATATCGTTCAAATTGAAAAGATTAGAAATTTGCTAAATTCTTGGCGTTGGAGGATTATCTATCTCAGAATATAGGGGGAAAATCATGATAAAAATGGAGTGTACGCGTTAGGTAAAAATAAGTAGTGCATAGTAGTTTGTGCTTGAATTCCTTTCGGGTACTTTTTCCTGACAGTTCTGGACCGACTGCGATCGTTTTTGTAGGGAAAATAAAGTGCACTGGGACTTCAATGTTGTTGATAAAAATATCAACTTTAAACCAGTGAAAAAAGAAGTACAAGTCATCTGAGAGTGTGCATGCATGGTACAAAGGGAAAAGAGAAAATTCACTCTTCCTCAAGAGAAAGTAGCAATAGGTAATAACAGAAAGAAAAATGGAATTTGTCTTATTTGTTCCGCTTTCCCCTTCTTTAAGCAGGAGGGATGCAGTACACAGCAAGTACACACATTGCTTTTTGACTTGACTGATTTCACTTTTTTGACATGTAGTTAGTTTTGTGTGTTGTGAAGAGGAAGATGGAATGAAAGCAAAAAGAGGACGTGATCATTTTTGTCGCTTATTCTGTTGTTGTCTCCTTCTACTTGTATTGGAAATTCAGTCAAGTAAAAGATTCCTTTTTAAAAACTACTACTGTACCAACAACAGGCAGTAGGAGCAACTGTCTCCGAGAGAAAATGTAAAGTTTGCGGTGATGTCTAAATAGACAGAGAGAGATGAAGGCCATTTTGTTAAGTCTAAAGACTTTTTGGTTGGAGAGTGACAGACAGGTTGACAGGTTGGGTAGAAAGGAGTTGTTATGCGTGTTTGTCGGTGTTCCGTAATGCTAGGGAAGAGTATTTTACGAATAAAGGTAGTTGTTTTAAACATTTTGTGCATGTAGCATTAAATACACATGTTGAATATATTTTGCATACAGATTATGCACGTGGGTGGGTACGATATACTGTACTATGTATTCTAAAATGATGCAAATATGCAATATATATGTAAGAACATCAGGTCAGGAACGATGATGATGACGTGAGTGATTGATGAATCATGATGATGTATGGTTTCATATGATCTTAATATTACGCAAGTAGCAGTGGTCGACGAGGGAGAATCGGGAAATATGTACGGTTCTACTGAAGACAAAATGTTGCCATAATAATGCCCTCTTGAGGTTTTTCGCAATGTGGAAAGAAAATGGATGCGCCCTTTGTACTTCTGATCTTTCACTGAATTCCGTCATTGTAAACCTGGCAATCTGTCAGTCTATTTCATTTTGGATTAATAGATGAGATGGAAGCTACTTTGTTATGGACTTATTCCATCATTGGTTATTGGTTGGTGTGTGTAGCGCCAAACAGAACGAATGCCCTTATACGTCCCCCGGCAGATTCAGGGTGCGGAAAAGCAATAAAAAATTACGGCTGCTATTGTCCTGCAGGTCAACGAGTTATCCCGAGTAAGTGTACTAATCTCTTTGATGAAGAGATAGTGGACCCTACAAGTGGATTCCCAGCACCAGTCAGCATCACATACCCGAGTCTAAGTCCTCATTTGAACCCAATTGATTTGACAGCTACGAGTATCTGTCATATTCACAAGTACTGCGAAAGTGCGAATCATTCATTACTACTCTTTGTTTATTTACGTGGATTTATCGCTTCTTCATATAAGATTGTTTCCTCATGTAAACGTTTTCATATATAGTTAGTGTCTCACCGATGGACAAAGATTGGAAAATTATTGACTGGTGCATAACAACAGAGTCATCAAATTACTACCATTTGCAGCTTCTGGGACCACCACACTCTCCAGTTTGCTGTGATGCAAGCGATGATCAAAAATACGTATGCCCAAATTTTGGATACATGAAAAATACATGAATAGATGGAATAGAGGAAAGCTTTTGGCTACAATTGAGCACAACAATACATGATGTGTACCTATTATTTTTTGCAGACAATGATGTGCATGCGGATGGATATGAATATTCGGCGATTCATTGAGTCACCGTTACTGATAACTTTATACATCAAGTTGTTACCCCGTTCACCTGTTAATTTTCGGTATACATTTTATTTTGATGAAGACTTCGTGTATTTGAAGTTCTTTGTTTTAGGACATTAATAGAAATTTGTATAAAAACTCAATATTTGTTTTTTGCTATAACAAGCCTGTCACTAGTTTTGATGAATGCCAAGAGTGTCAGCAACATTATCCCAGCTGAATTCGAAGAAAAGACGAATCATGGTGGTGCCCAGGTGCAATTATTAACTGTAGAAGATGTGGTGCTTGATCTGTCTCAAGTGAAAAAATGGGAAGATCTCTAGATATTGGCTCTTTTAACACCGATTATGTGTGTGTTCCTGTTTTAGTGTACCCCTCTTATTAAATGTTTACCCGATTGATCTGCAAATTTTGTGAACATGCATATTTATGAATATATTGAATATTAGAGGGGATAGGTGCAAAGGATATAACGTTCTATGTTTGGAGAACCTGTAATAAATAGGAAGATTAAAACCTACTATTTGCTACTAAAATAAATAAAAAACTGTCTTTATTTTATTTTATGATCGATTAGCGAGAAAAGAATGCTTCATGGCAATTATTATTTTACTACACAATATTAAAATTGCATAATATATTATGACATCATTTATAATACACAAATATTAAGTACCCATATAGCATAATTTTATAAGCAGTAAACGATGATAATTGAGTTACAAAAAAAGCATCTCCAATTTCCAATAAGAAAGTTTGCAAAAATGCTTGTTCATTGAAAAGTAGTATAAGCAGATGGAACTTGTTATAGTGAAAATTAAGTAAATCCGATTTCCAGGCATTATTGATTGTCCCGTGCAAACAAAATTATTTCAGATTCCCCATTTGCTGGTGACACTGCATAGGTATGAATCATATATTTCTTTTTGATTTTATCTTTATGTCATATAATATCCTTCCTTCTTATATAATTAATAATCATGTAATCAAAGTAAACGGGCAAAATGTAGGTATGCGTTTTGATTTTTGAAGATCAAGGTCAGGGATAACTGCATCTCGGTTCCGTTGCATAATTCAAAATTGTTCATATTATGTATATTCATACAGAGTAATGCTTCATTTTAGCATGCGACATGCACTTCATATTTAGGTCCTGTTAAAAGTAAATAAATAAAGGAAAACTGTAGCAGTAGAACCACGCAAATTTTCTATATAATTCATATTGAGTTATTTTATGCTATAAATTCTGAATATGAACGTAATACAGGTCCATTTCAATATTAATTGTGAATGTTTGGTTGGTCTTTTACTGTTTGGCTTTTTGTCATTTTATCATGCATGAATGTAATGCATGCGACACTAGCATAAAATACTTCATTACATTGTAATTTTATGTACAGTCACGAAACACATTGAAAGAAAAACACTTTTCATTTCGTGCTTCCAACGGGCTTTTGCCTTTAATATTTTTGTATTTTACTAGTCGTGTGATATCTAAATATATACGTGTGTCTTGTTTAGGAACTAATCTGAATCAATAATCAATATGCCAGAGCGAACTCTTCCATTTGAAGCGTAAAGTACCCATCAACAGCCTTTTTAAAAGAATGGCCAACACTTGAAAGTTTGAAGGTCAAAGAAAGTGTGCATGAGCTGTACATTACGTACATTATAGCTTTGTCGTTGTCTCTCTCTTTTGAGCAACAGTGTTCGGAGGGGAAGAACGCATCTCACTTTTCTTCTCATTACATTAAAATACACAAGTCGCTGGAAGGTTGTGTAATTTTTCCAGTCACATTGGAAAGGGTTTAGCATTACGAGTCAAAATGTCAGAAGATGCTGATGACCCTGATCCCGCCGTGTTTATAGTAGGAGTGGTTTTGCTAGCCTTTTTGTGTCTGGCCATCCTCCGATGCTGTGACTTCTGGTGCAAACGAGTTTGTAGGGAGCAACCAGAAGATGACGTAGAGCACTTGGATCCCTCCATCGAAATAAACAGTGGCTTCTGGACCAGCCCAGCCTGTGTCACTCTCTTCTCGTGGTGTTCGGAAACATCAGAAAATAATGATAGCGAGCTAGAAAGCAATAAAAAAGAAGAGGCAAACCCCGGAAGTGGTCCTGCTAAAATCGTTAACACACCAACCGCTCATGATAATGCTGCTTTATCTCTGGTTGAAGGTTGTCAACAAGAGGATGTTTCCAAAAAATATATTGACATCAGCAACATCAATGTTGCACTGAAATATCTACAACAGCAGCAACAGTCAGAGACTTCGGAAACTAGCGCAGCAAAATTGTCAAGAATTCGACTTGCTCAAAGTCTTGTGCAGCTAGATAAAGCGAGTAAGCCAACTGAAGAAAGTTTGGGGGCAGCACTCATCATTGGAGTTGACGCCACACCAAAGGTACTCGGGGGATATTGTGTCAATCTGAGGGAAATGCGTATTGACTATTATGTCATCAAAATGGAAGATTTCCCTTGGCCTGTGGAAAATCTTAATGATCCTGTCGAGTTTGAAATGAAAAATATGCTCTTTGCACTAGCAATTTGGAGTGAGAGTATTAAAAAATACAAGAAATTCAGGGTGTACACTGACAACAATGGGATCAGGGGAAAATCTGAATTCGGGTTGGATGCAGAAGATTTGCTGTCCCATTTTACGAACTGCGAGGATGCCGTATTGGTGAATGGAGAGGAAGTGTACGTTAACAGAATGCGGGATTTGGCTGCTTTCGCTAAATACATTCAACCAGCAGACGACCTCTCTCGGTGGAATGTAGACAAGGCTGTAGACTTTCTCTGCAAGTTCTATGGAATTAATCCTAACAGAGCAAAAGGAACTGTCAAGCTAACGGTAAGCTACTAAAAAAATATTTTGATGTATTTAGTAAAGGTAACTTTATAAAGTTGTAGTTTGGAATAAAGAAGGAAATAACATACTCATATAATTCAATTTTTTATAGCGTCATGGAACAACTGAGACAAAACCTTGGTATGATCCATCCGACGCTTATCAAGCAAAGCTAGATTTGGTAAGTCAAGTCAATGAACAAAAATACTAAAATAACAAAAACATTTAAGCGGCATAATTATATTGACTTGAAACTGTTGTTGCATAATAT
Organism: Willowsia buskii; assembly: GCA_034700685.1. NCBI lineage: Eukaryota > Metazoa > Arthropoda > Collembola > Entomobryomorpha > Entomobryidae > Willowsia > Willowsia buskii. Next base: position 8,023 of record JAQIXW010003082.1, on the reverse strand, counting down.
ATTATTGTTATACACAGGCTCAAGTATTTGCCTACAAGTTTCACTGCGAGAATTGCGACATCGGGACATTTGGATAATGACACCAAGATTGTAAATCGACAAAACTAGTTTATTTATGCAACAAGATTTACGTTAAAAACCCACTCAAGCCTCCACTATATATTATGTAAAACATCTACAGATTTAAACTGCATGCAAAAGATCCAAAATTCAAAATATTGATTTAATCATGAGATATAATAAAATAGGAAATAATGCAGTTACATACATAGGTCATAGGTCTGTCATGTTTCCTATCTTAGAAATCAAACCGCGACCCCATTTAATTTAGCCAAATTCAAAAATATGAATAACTAATGATTGAGTCTATGTATAATGATAAATGAGTATTGATTCATGGTATCATGGTAGGATTTTTATCGCGCATCAAATTTGCCTAGTTTATTATGTTATAAGATGCGAAAATGATCACTAAAAATCAAAATGAAATGAAAGCTTATAATAATATCATGAACACGACACACATAAATACACCATACCACGCTACTACCACCATCTACCACCTATGAACAAAGACAGCATGCAGCCATTGACATCCATATTTACGTAGATTAACAAATCTAATAATGCAAATATGTAAACAGATAAATTAAACTGGACTGGATGCCATGCAAAATCTGTGATGATTTGATACGCCTTTGTGACGCAATAATTCTGTTTGACAGACAAAGTAAAATACACAAGAAGAAATATTTTATCCTCTGCGAAAATCATGTTGTTGTGAACAATGAAATGGGACGATGGTCACTAGTGCATTAACCTTATCTTGTTGTTGACATTTGGCGTATTATATATCCAGCCAGAATGGATTTGCACGACCAGAATAAACGCATGAACTTGCGCTTTCAATTTGTCCGTTTTACACTATATTATAGTCAATGCATACACCTACCTATATGTACTTCCTTTGCTCAAGCATGCTCTCGCTTTCAATTGATTCGCAGGCAAAAGCTGAGGTCACAATAATTGTGACTCACATTTTTACAATTCTATTTGTCAATTCTAATACATAATGATAACAAGACACTCGACAAGAGCACACAACTTCTCTTGTTATCGAAAATTCGCATTTTCAAGTGTTTGTCAACTTGATACTTAAATAAAACAACAATTCAAATTCAACGGCTGGTTGTAACGATTCCTACATTTCTCGGAGCATTTTGTAGCAATTAAATTTGCACAAGTTTTGTCGATGTGTTCAGTTCAGACCAAAAAAAGTGTTCAGGTTTCAATTTCATGGACAATGGCAGAAACGACCAACGTATTAAAACGAAAATTAATCTATTGCCGTAACCGATTTCCTTTTACCATCATCAGTTTTAAGAGATTTTAACCATTGTACGTGTAAATCTTGCGATGGATTTGTCGTCTTCTACGATTAGCTTGTTAATCTGCATAATTACATCTTTAGTTTTTGCAACTATAGCCGTCCTCTTTTTGTTTTTGTATAAAAAATTGAATTGCAGAAACGGGCAATGCTGTAGCATAGCCAGTGTCGAGACGCCAAGTGACATCAATAGATTGACCAGCTCCCCATCAATTTCTACTTTTGAATATGATGGAACTGATGAAAGTGGTTATGTCGGCGGTCATTCCAATTCGAGCGTGGACGCTTCAATTTTAAATATTCAATCATGTTCTCCATTATCGTCCACCTCACGACAAGTTCCTTCCTTATCACGCTCTGCTAGCTTCTGCTCCTTTTTCAGCATCGATGAAACCATTGCCACCAATGCTACTGCTTCTAAGTCCGTTAAATTTGTATCACGTGAAGTTCAAACCGAGCCTGTGGCGATAGTCTCTGTAGACAATGGTTCATCCAAGATAACCGAAACCATATCTTTCGGAAATGTTTCACCTATTTGTACAACGACTGAGCAACCCGACTTAGATGATGATGACGAAAACGTTTGCACACATGAAACAAATCAGTACTCAGGAAACTCTGAACTGTCAAGTGGAGAGCCAACCAATCAGCCACTGTTTCACTTTGAAAATTTTGGTGAACTAGCCGAATTTGTTCTAGAACGCCAGCAATTGTGTCCCTCTGAATCTGTCCGTAGAACAAATAGGGACAGTTTGCCAGTGGCATCATCCGTAAAAGAACCTTTATCATCTTCCTCCACTACTGTCGCTCCTTCTCAACCATCTTCGTCAACCAAGCGAAAATGGAGAGACGAAGAAGAAGACACGACAAAAAGACAAAATTTCCAGGTGCATCCATCAGTGAAGAAAGATAACATTCTTGGGGAGCTTACCACTACGCTTAACGATAAAAGTTTGTTTGTATCGGAGACAGAAAGGATTCTAAAACAACAACAAATGAGTTTGGAGAAACTTATTGAGAAAGGTCACATTTGGGACACTCCACGTCTGAAAGAAATTGTGAGTGCTTTAGAATGGATAGAGATTCTTCGCCAAACACTCTTGGGAAAAAGAGATGTCTTTGAAACTCAAAGCTCGTCCTTGACCGAATACGAGTTACAGCAATGCATCAGATTTCTTCAAGATTTACAGAAATCCTCACTTGTGAGGGCAGAGAAGCTAATTTCTTTGACACAAAAGTTGCTACTTTTCTGTACACCTCCTCGAGACTATTATTACACTTTACCTTCAGGAGGGAATGACAAAAATGTACTTGTGATTGGAGTTGACGCAACGCCTTATCATTTTGGAGGTTATTGTGTGGATCTGGCGAAAAAGTGCATAGAATTTTATGTAATAAACGTTGAAGACCTTCCGTGGGAAATCTTAAATAAATTTCGTCCCGATGAGTTTGAAATGAAAAATTTTATTCTTGCGTTGTGCATTTGGCATAGGGCTATAGAGGAATCCAAATTATTCTCTGTGTACACGGATAACAGTGCTATTATTGTGGCGAGTAACAAGTATGGTTCTGCAGTGGAAAAGCTAATGCAACATTTTGTTGGGTGTAAAGGTGCAAAACTTTGCAACAATTACTCATACGTGAACAGGATGAAGGATTTGGCTTCCTTTGCGGCATATATTCAACCCGCGGATGACTTGTCCAGGTTGCAGATTGCAAAATGCATGGACTTTCTCTGTGAGTTTTATTCGATTCAAGTGAAGAATGTAAGAGGAACTCATCAGTTTCTGGTATGAAGGAAAAAATATAGCATTAACATGAAATTACTCACAAAATGTTCCATTTGAATGAAACCTGAAATAATGTGTAGAAAGTATTAAAGGTTATGCCTTATGCGTCATTATGTTTGCAGGCTACAAAGCGTGCTTACTCGAGGGAAACAAAAACTTTATTTTACAATCAAGCACTGAAAACGGTAATATGCTATTTTGCTTTTATTGATTCAAAGATGAATAATTTTTTGAACGGTGTGTCTAGTACTATCATCTATATGTATCTACAAACTTGCTAAATGCATTTTTTGTTTCTTTAAATAGGCTCGAGAATTTATTCATTCGTTGGAATGCTCCAAATGTTTTGGACTCAACAGCGTGTCCTCCCCGTTATTTCAAGATTTGAAAAAGATTAATACGTCTACATCCCGATCAACCCTTTCTCTATCGGGAAATACGGAATCATCAATGCAGATTAAGCCGAAAGGACGAAAGCGTAAGCGAAAAAAGTCTAAAGTCAAAGTGAAGGACAATGGTTTTTGCTCTAATACCTAGATATTTATGAGATTGACAAACATTGCCATTGAGCACATTGAAAAATTTAGTTAGGAATGAATATTTTATAATGTTAGTTTTTTTATCTGATTTACCTTATGTATATGCACATATTTAAAAAATTTGATCACACAATTTGTATTGTTTGCATAATTGTTTTTCCTCCAACATGTTTGAAATGTGAAGAAAATTGAAAATACCTTCGTAGTAATTCACGTGGACGCAAGTATGTAATAATTATTGATATATACAATAGTATTTACACATGGAAAGTACCCTTAAACTTTGTTGTATGTCAGAATAAAAAACTAGTTAAATCGATTGCTGTCTGTTTACGGTAGTTATTATATATCAAGGATTTATCGATTATATGAAACCTTTGCGTGACGTGATATGAACAACGAAACGTAATAGCAAATTAATATGCATGAAATATTTTAACACAAGTGACCATGAAACTATTGCATTCTGGCAAATGTCTTTTCACATGTCAATTGGTCGGGTGCACTGCAAATTGAACTGAAGAATTTTCTTGCTTACACGGAACTTGACTTACGTCCTACAATTAGTTTAGTTCAGAGCTGAGAAGTTGAAGTAACTCTCCTCATGTGACGACAAAGGAATAGCATGTGTGACTTTTGTTTATGTACAAGCGCATATCTCTACAACTTCTGGCTTAACTTTAAATATCTGATACCAGTGATATCAGAAAATCAAAAGTAGCTTCTACTATTAACAACATTACCTATTTTGTGCACAGTGCATTTTCCCTGCCTTTACCAATATGTACTAATTTTGCTCAAGTTAAACTTAGGTCTGGAACACTGTAAATTGTATGTGCACAGTGAGTGCTCACAAAGCAGTGCACATCTGCTTTGCAGTTAAGGATCATTCCCATTTGAATAATATATATTATGCTGTAACAAACATCATAATATTTGGTTGTAGTTTGTAATACGCCATTATTTCCGTCTATGCAGTAGAAGCAAAACCTTATCTCAACGTAAATACTGCTGGCACCATTGCTACTCTTCTCAATAAAAATGATCTATTATCGCTCGTTCAATTGTGTCCTATCTATGTATCATCAACCATGTCACAATGCGTATTATATCTGCATTCTGTAATCTTAAAATGAAAATAAAACATGGTATAATATGCTAAAAATCTTTGACATAATACAAGGTTACATTATTATTGTGAATTTGTGTTGCTAAATATGTGACGGGTAACATGCAGCATGTTGATTAAAACCGCAGTATACAGTAGTGCGAGTACAAGCCTATATAATTTACATTTTCCATAATTGTTAGACTTAACTAAATCATGCATAGACTTTAATACATCAAAAAACAGTGTCGGTTTGCGCTTTCAATACTTGATAAATGTTGAAGCAAAATGAAATCACTGATGGAAAATACTCCTCTCAAAACAAATACATACCTACATATATAACAACCATTTAGCATAAGATGATGAGTTGTAATAAATTATCGAAGACTTGAAACTAAACGATCAGATTGGTTTGAAACTTGTTTATCATTACATGTTAACACAGTTTAGCTCTCCAGCATAACAACATGGTATGAAAGTGAAGGCTGAGATTCTGGGAAATAGGATTGCTTAATATCGCCAATAAATGGTAACATTCTGAATTAATTAAATTATATTTAGGCTATGCTTTCGAACCCCGCGGCTCTTTGCAACTACGTGTCGTGACGTGTGACAAGTTCTCTTTGAATTCTCATTTTTCAGAACTATTAATAATTGGTTTCCAAACTCGCTTCTTTACACTCCGCTATAATGACATCAGTGTGCATTTGGTATCAACAAATTGGATTCGGCTAAGCGCTGCTTGTGCAACTAACATAACTTTTATAACCAAGAGCCATGGAGTCGTTTGATATAGCAATTATTATTGTCGCTCTTGTTGGTGCACTTATCGTACTTTTGGCGTTAGCATACCTTATAAAACGAAAATGCTGCGGATGGCTGACATCGAAGGATGAATTAGATAGCCCATTTGATCCTACCGATCCCAGAAGGGCAGAGTTCGTGGGTCCATCCACTAGAAACGGAGACAGACCCTCATACGCAGACGTGACAAGGTACCGTGTTGAAAATGAACGAAGTCGCCCGAGACCCTATGATTACACTAATGACTGGACTTTACCAACGCCAACAAGGCCTCAACGTCCGTCTCTACCTGTTCGTGTTAAGCAAGGTGGAAGCAGTAAACGAAGAGGCAAAAAAGGAGCACAAATACAAGTCCCATCAGACAGAACGCGTCAAGATGACGATGACATAAATCAAATGATTCTCGCTATGCAAGGGAATCTAAGAGAGGATAGCAGTCCGGATGAAACCATATCCAATGTCCAAAAGCTTTTGCTCTCCACGACAGACAGAAGCGTTTACACTGAAGACTGCCGTATTTTAATAGGTGTTGACGCCACACCAGCAGCACAAGCAGGATACTGTGTAAATTTAAAAGAGAAGCGTCTGGACTACTATGTGGTCAAACGGGATGACCTTCCATGGGTACTTCACGATCCGAAGGATCCATCAGAATTCGAAATGAAAAATTTCATGTTTGCGTTGACAGTTTGGGAGGAGGAGATTTTAAGGGGGAAGAGAATTCGCATTTATACAGACAACTTTGCCATTACAAAGGCAAAATGCTTTGATGATAACAAGTATGGAGACAGAGCATTTCGAGTGCTTCGTCACTACACCACTTGCAAGGGTGTCAAAGTTTTAAACATTAACAACATGGCAGTGAATCGGTTTAAGGATTTAAAGTGCTTTGCAAGATACATACAGCCCGCTGATGACCTGTCCCGCTGGAGGATAAGCGTGGCTATTGATTTCCTCACGAAACATTACGGTATCGATCAAGAAAATGTGTATGGCACACATCACTTTGATCTGGTAAGCGTCCAATTTGACATTTCAAAGTACCTACCTACTTTTGCATGGAAGACTTATACATAATATGACATAGGTTTCAACTTTCTCCATCTATGTATTCACAGAATCGGAATCACAGACAAAACACCCAAGGCACTGGAAAAGTGTGGTACAAACCTACGCCAAGATATAAACAGCTTCTCCAAGAGGTAAATATGTTACAGTTTTGAATTAATTTATACTTTCTCAAGATTTCTAAACACACATATCAATAATATCAATGACAAATAAGCTATGATCTACATACATGTACTTACAGTAATATTTTATTTTATTTTTCTTTAGGCGAGGGAGAAAATTAACTGTCATGAGCATGACTGTCACAACGTGACCTGTTCAGGCTCGGATCTCTGGCATGCATCTCTTAGAATTAAGTAATTTGTTTAATATTGCATTTTATTTCATATCGATACAGATATAAAATCTTGCATAAAAAGAATGTAATAGTTTTCTCATAATTTATTGGTTTCAACTACTGTACTGAAATCAATGATCAATTCGTAAATACGAATTTGAAATAAAGAAAAACGAAAGTTCGTTTTTGATCTTGATAAGGTGAAGCTTTTTCATTTTTTCCTTACTTAAAATTTCCTTTACAATTCCCATACACCTAGCAAGTCTGTAGTAACAACAACAAGACCAATGCATTTCACTGCTACGCTGCAAAATATAAATGCTGTTGCCTGTCTCGATTTACTCTTGCTGCATTCTGCATTACATGCATAAGCAACCGGCTCCACGGCAAATGTATCAGGTGTTTTCTATCATTTTTTGGCGAGGAGCTACATAGGCGAGCGTGCAAAGTGCATGTATGTACATGTAAGGATGCAAAATGTGCTCGCTCGTACACAATGATGGAATATTTTCCCCGATAGTTTTTGCGTTTTTTTCGTGCCCGTTTTTTAGATTTTTGAGACCAGCTTAATTAATAAAAGGAATTGTTGTATTATGATTTTGGGATGAACCATTCTCTAGTTCTGTAGTTTTACATCATGGGTCACGTTCACGTTTTACTCACTTAGCATTCATTTCGTCGATGAATTCGGTCATCCAATGATCCAATACTTATCAGCTATCATACATGCATGTGAAAGTGTTTGTTTCTCGACAGAAGGCACAAGTGTTTTGAGTTTTTGCATCTTTCAAGTTGTCAATCTTTATAATCATGGGAAATTCACAGGGCAAAGAGGCAACCCAAGTGGATACCACGACTAGTACACACAATGACTTTAAAGAAAGTCCGTACGTTGCGCAAATTTTAGAAGCCCGTCAAAAACTGACTGGATGGGAGCGAGTAAAACTTATTTTTGAAAGAGAGTAAGAGCTCGATTCTTTTCTG
>JAQIXW010003081.1:0-13895 GCA_034700685.1 Willowsia buskii | reverse complement strand
ATGCCGACCTCTGAGTGGGAGTGGAAGTTGACTGGGGTTTAAAATGCCGACCTCTGAGTGGGAGTGGAAGTTGACTGGGGATAAAAATGCCGACCTCTGAGTGGGGTTTTAAATGCCGACCGCTGGGTGGCGTTTTTTGTGCTACTACCTTGCCAATTCACCATCATTCACCAATTTATTTTTCAAACTTTGCTTATCGTGATAAATTTTGCTCAGTGTATTTAATTTGATAGAGAGAAATATCATTTCACTGTTCATCTAAACCTCAATTTCTGTCTCAGAGAATTTGGAAATGGTAAAATTCTTCGCGTTTTCCCCCAAATTTGAACAGATTGTTTAACAAACCTGACACCTCTCTCGCAAACACGTTTTAAATGTGATTTTTATCGTTTTTACTTTTCTGTCGAAAAGGGAGCTTTCAATTATGATTTATGTAATGGGTTATGAATGGTCAATATAGGGCATGTATGGTACCAATTGTCAACATTAGTTAGTGAAAATTAGTTTATAGTGATTTTGTTAGTTGCAGGGTTCAATTAAAAATAAAATATCAGATTTCATCTGCAACATTAGATTATTGAATAAAATGAATTCTTTGCAGATATAACGGGGTTTAGTAAGTCCAAATAGAAGCTGATAAGACTCAAAATGAGGCAGATGAGCCCAGATATTGGCTAGAAAGATGCAAAATGCGTCTTTTTGCATCACAGACTACTAGCTAGTTTCATACATTTCAAGAAATAATAAGAAAAATAGACAAAAAAGGAGCCCATCTAGCGATTAGTCTCAAATCTCATAATTTAAATGCTTCCTAAATATTTACTTTAACGGAACCATTAGATGCCCATACATTTCGATTGTTTCGCTTCTAATTTTCTCAATCATTTTAGAAGAAAGTTAAGCCTCATAAATGCATATCAAAAAATATTTTTAACCATTTTTACATAATTTGTTTTTTTTTCATTTTTGCATGAATACAAGAATGTTTATTTAATCGTTAATGAAAGAACGACAACCAACTTCAGTAAAACTAAATTAAATGCGACTCTGATATCTCTGGTTATTGAAATGTCTTTATTCTATTTGCTAAATATTTAATGAAAGCATATTACAATATAGTTATTTTATATCAAGCAACTAGAAGTATTCAAACCTAACATTGGCATTTTCAAAATAAGTATTTAGCTTCGGTTAACTCTGCTTTAACATTAATACCAATTACACATGTCATTGTTTCCAACTTCATAACATTTATTTTTAATAGTCAGCACAAAATACATTTATTACATAGTTTTATCGCGCAAACTTATTGCAGGTGACTTTTTTGTTTCGTATATTATCAAAATACTGTTTGCTATCTTTTATGATTATTTGTCAAAGCATAGGTGTATATCATATGCATAGGATTTCACGATTTTTAACATACAAATTATTACAAAAAAGGTAGATATTTTAAAAGGGGTCAACATGTCAAAAATGCGAGAGTTCTAAAAGAATTAATTAAATAGGTGAACATAATATTAAAATATTAAGCATGTATTTAATTTCTTTACGTTAAGTAGCACGCAAAACTAACTAACAGTTTAAAGCAACTATTTTACCCTAAACTTAATAATTATGGAAATGGAATAAACAAGCAGTACTTTTAACTAAAACTTTACAATTTTGTTTCACATTCACTTTCTCTTTGGCCTACGGATGAATCGTTTAATGATATGTCCTCTATTTCACTATCAAGAGTGCACAAAGTGTCGACACTTCCAGGTATTTCAAGATGTAGTTCGGATGGTTTTCTCTTTTTGCATTCAGAGGGAGGTTCTTCTTTTGGGACTACAGACGTCGAGTTACTAGATGAGCCAGTATGCTCCATTTTGAACTCAGTTTGTGATTTGTCCGCGTTTATAGAGATTGTTTTAGTCAACTTGCGACTATAAATGAATTTCTCGGTTAACAGACACATAGCACAAACTGTATATGCGCATACTGCCGCAACTATAATAGCATTAAAAGTTTCAAAATCTATTTCGTCACCAGTTATAACTGCCGCATTCGAATTAGGATTCTTTGGCTTAAACTTGTAATGATATTGCCTAGCTAATTCGACCCAGTTTTGCCACTTGTCCATCAAACCACTTTGGAATATTCGTGAATACGTCTGAAGCACCCAAAATCTGTTCACTGTGTATATTTCCAAATACCATGAACGCGCATCATATACTTCTGGTAAACTGTAGCATTCAGCGTTTTCATAGTTTAGAACTTCTCGAAGGATCCTTGTGTAAAACGCTGGGTCAGCATCATCAGGATTTACTAAAGTCACAAACTTCGCCGCTAAATATGTCGTTTCGATCTCTGAAGGTGGCTCTGTGTGGTAAAAGTAAATACTTTTGTTAAGCATTTGGAGCATTCCACGCTGTTTAAAATCTGTGTGAAGGCGCTTCCATGGATCACCTTGATATGAAGACCACAAAATTTTGTACCCAATTTCTATCATTTCAAAAAGCGTTTCAAAAACTTTTGGGGAATCTGGAACTGCCAAAATACTCAGAATCTCGTTTCCATAAAAAATTAAAATAAACATCCACAAAAACTGTATAGAAATCAGGCATATGACTTTGCTCGGGTGAAAGCACATTTCAAGTTCTTTGAAATTTGATAGTTGGCCCCGAATAAAGCAAACGAAGCTTTTTGAAAAATGAATTATGATTACAAATCCACAGCACGATGCAGAAAGTAGCAACCAAATCTCAAGAGTAAATGGATTGATCCATGTTGAAAAGTTTATGATTGGATCGTTGTCGTGTTGTGATATTACGTCACAGTAGACCACTTCCAAAACATAACGTCTAAAAAATTTAAAATCCTGTAGACGCCAGTAGAGTAAAGGTTTATCATCTCCGTAGGCCGGCTTAATTGCAATGAACTGTTCCCATAAGGATTGAATCGGGGGGGAGTACCTAGAGTTATAGTAATCCCAATAATCTGTGTATGAGATATTGTGAAGCTTCAAAACTTGTATGATTACAATGATATCCATTCGACAATTCCAAAACGCTTTGGATAGTTCGCGGGAGCAAGCATCTTTCATTTTAGTAGTAGTCATCGAATAAAACGCGATGTTACTCACGTCAATTTCTCTTTGATTTGCGTCGTGAAATAATCGTTTATGCAGTTGCATTGGGTGTCCCAATGAATTATAAAATTCCAAAGTTGCTTCTCCGTTGCTTTCTTTTGGAGTGCAGTAACCGTTGCAAATGATTGAGTAGTAAACCTGGGGACTGGCACTCATATTTGATGCAATAAGTGCAATAATTAGAGCTGGGAAATTCCTGTACAATTTGTAAAATATTTCCTCTACATCGAACGTTTGTAAACTTATAGACAAATCGATGTAAGGAAATACAATTAGCGTGTTTGGATGCACAAAAAAGTACTGGTCCCTTATACTTGTGGAATTTGCAATCACAAAATTATTCGGTTGAATAAATTTTGTAAGTCCGGTGTAATTCGCAATGTCCATGTGGTGACCTTGGAAAAACATAGAGCGAGAGTTTTGAAACTTAAACGAGCAACTGTTAAAAGACAAGTTAAAGAAAAACATGTCGAAATTTTCCTTTCCAGAATCGAGGACGCGAAGAAGAGTCTCAAAGGATTCCCGAAACATTTCCATTTCACAAGGACTCTGAACTTTATAATTGCTCCATGCAACATGGCATTGAGCCAAGAAGAGTAAAATGATGACCTTCATATTTAGTTAAACTTTTAAGGTTAACATAAAGTTCAGCTCGGAGTATGATAATAATTGGGGCTTTCAAAACTGATTTCACTCTTTTTGAAGAATATGGTAAAGGTTCAAGTATCACAAGCTTGCTGAAAAAGTACAAGCGAAAGGGAAAATGTATGTATAATGTGTACTTCCTTCCATAAGCATTGCGGTTGGGGCAAATCAAGACCTGAAATTTATAATATCTCCAATATCACAATCCATAAAAAAATGTAGCGTGGAATTAAATCCACACGTTGTACCCAAAAGAAACAATCGCTTTAAAAACATCTATCTGAATGTATTAATATAATGCATGGTAAAAAAACCCTGCGTATAGAGACCAGTACACCAGTACCTACAAGCTTTTTTTGCTTAAATGGGTTTAATTGGGTAGTATGTTTAATTGTGTAGTGGATTTTTAACGTGTATATACAAAGTATAGTTGGCGGTTTTGTATGGTCCTATTTTATTTATTTGGCCCAATTTTACTGCATGTTATTTTTATAAATGATTACATGCCCGTTCACACGTTAAAACCCATCAATATCGCTAGCCGGATGGTAAACCCGGGTTTAAATGGGTGTGCCCATTTATTAATACATAGCACTCATGCCTGATTACTGATTAATATTTAAAAAACAAAAAGAAAATTTCTAGAGTTGGGTTGGTTTCTAAGTATTGTATTGTAATTGTATTAAAGCATAAACATATTATTTTCAAAAGTTCGTAAAGGAAAAAAATGATGAAATGAAAATGAACTTTTATTGGGAGTTTTGAATGCAGAGTACACATTTTGCACAAAATTTGCTTTTGGACGACCTCTCATCTTAAGAGCTTACATTTCTGAATTTAATTACAATTTAGGACATTTTAATTTTAAGTGATGTATCTCCATCTCACCCAAGACTCTTTAAACTTGAATTATCCATCCAACAATTAGGTTGATTAATTAAAAACGGAATTCTTCCAGTAAACGGACAACGGATATGAATTCAGCATTTAAATTAGTCAGAATTCATTAACTAGGAATCTGGAGGAGAGTCACACCAAAGAGGTTTCCCTAGTTAGCATTTCGTTTTGTTTGAACCTATTATGACGTCATGATTTAATCGTTACGACGGATAATTCTAGTTTAAAGAGCCTTGGGTGGGATAGAGATAACTCTCTTTAACTTAAAATGTCGTAAATAGTAATCAAATTCAGATAATCAAGTCCTGAAGATCAGGGGTTGTCGGGAAAAATACCAAAATTCACTAGAATTTTGAGCAAATTATTATTGATGAGTACAAACAAAACGAAACTGCTAATACATGTAATATGTCAGGATCAGAAGCAAAGAGTAGTAGATAAGCAAATTTGAATAATTTAGATAAGAGTTTCTTTCGTTTTCTGCTTTGCTCATATTGGCTGGCTTAACGGATTTGACTACACGTGGGGGAAATTATGAGGGGAAATTTTTTTCCCTTATCTCTTCGAATTCTGTTCTTACTAGGATTTCTATGTAGCCAGCCTTAATTTAATTAGGGCGTAGAAAAGCGTAAGTACAACTTGTAATGTTAAATTTTTCCTAAAATCGTATCGAAGACTCATGGCTTCTAGAGTGTAAAGGAGTCAAGCATTAGTTCAATATCCAAGGACTTCTGCCTCTGTTATATTATATATTGTTGTATATATATTGTTATGTATATATATATATAATGTTATGTTATATATATTGTTTTTTGGCTGAAGCTCCTCACTCGGCTCTTAGTCCTCGTGCAAGGCGTGGCTCTGTCATTTTTGTTAAAGATCTGCTCAAGTCACCCCAAGTGGGATTTTAGTAAATTTCATTTTAAGTCCCATGTTTTTTGTAGCTGCAACTTTAAGTAGACTACCTAGCTAGGCAATTTAATTAAAAAAATTTATTTGGTGACGCTATTAGAGATTTTTGTAGAAAGTGTGAAATTTGTTAGTGTTTTTCTTAATAAAAGTGTAAAAAACCATTCCATAAAGCCATAAAATCTTCACATTTCCTAAGTTCGATTTGGAAAAGTTCGACAGGTTTTTTGGGGATTTTTTGTGCATAATTGTTCCGCTATTCAAGAAGTACACGGCCAGAAAAGTCAGCCCTACAACGCAATACGTTCTGGGAGAAAATTAACTCTAAAAACGTGTCATCAGCATTCTCATATAAAGTGCCATACTACACGAAATAGGAAAAAGCCCACTTGCTCATCTCATCTTTACTCATCACTCTCGTGCTCATTCGTGTGGATTTCGTGGTTTCTGTAGTACTTTTGTTCATTCGTCTTATTTTGTCCCTAAATAAAACTGTTTTGTTGACGTGCATTATCCTCTGATCCAAACCTTATCTTCTGTGAAAAATTCTTTGTGCGTGGTTGTGAACGGGAGAAATACCCTAAATTCATTCTAACCGTAACATAATAATCGTAAGTCTAAAGCGTCTGAAATATTTGCTTCAATAAAGGGATAGCCAGATCGCTCACTATTTTGTGTCTTTTTAATCTGCATTTCAGCTTCTTTCACAAAAGAATTTTTTCATTATAAAAAATCTTGAAGTGAAGAAATTAAGAGAAAAATGTCCTAAAGCACCAATTTAAAAACATTATGAGGAGGGCTTATGAATAAAGTGGAATTCCTTCAACAAATTTAAAATGCATACTTTGCATAATTTGAAATCCTGTTTCGCATAAATTTTTCGTCAAAAAATGCATATGGTAGTTGCTTCATTAATCATTATGTGTTTGAGCGCTGAAAATCAGTTTTTATAAATATTTTTAGTTGAGAATCATCCTCACTTTGCCATTTTAGAATACTCTGTTGCATATATATGGCCCTTAATTCTACAACATTCTAGTCTCCATATCCGATTGAGAAAAAATAACCTGGAAACTGAGGATTTTTACTAGGCCGACAAAGATTATATCTTTATTTATTTGAGAGTTTAAAAGAAAATATCAATGGAAGGAAATGCTAAACACAATTTTCTATGGTAGTAGCTATATCAAAACAATTTACAAATTGTTTTAGCGTGCGAAAACATAAATAAATATAAAACTGCTACATGCAACATGCTGAAATATCGCTTTTCCTGATATCGTAAGAATAGAAATTTTGGTCACTAAAAATTTGATACCATGATCATTTGATCATCATACCACCCATTGACCCTACCAGCAATATGCCTTGGGTACAGTTGCCTTTACGATTAGTGTCACCCGCAAGCAATCAAGATCGCGGACTCTACCACGTTCTATTAATCTGAGTGGCAAAAAGGTATGAAAAAAATTAACGAATATTATATGAACAAACTGCTTCTGGAAAATAAAGCCATGATTTTCGGACGCCAAAAATTTTGACAAATGAGGATTAATTTATTTCAGCTGCAAATCATTGGTATGAAGAAACTACAAAACTGTAACTGTACTGTAAGTGACAACTTTCCGGCCGATGCTACGAAGGGTTTGTGACCCCATATAATTTGTCAGCAGTAACTGATGTCCTTCTTACTTATTGAAGTATAACAACCAATAAAACTAAGTAACACTATTAATATTAAATATTTTCAATTAGCTACTAATTAGTTAATAAACAAACACAAATCTTAATTTAAAATTCACAATTCTGTTTCACAGTGAGGTTTCATTTGGCCTTCGGTTGTATGGCTTAGTGATATGCATTCGATTCCAAAATCAAGGGTGCTCAAAATGTCAACTCTTCCAGGCATTTCAAGGGCAAGTTTCGAATCTAATTGTTTTCTACTTCTGAATTTAGAAGTTGCTTCGCCACTCGGGATCTTTGATGACGGATTCATAAATGTGCTGGTCCGCTCCGTATGGATATTTTGTGATATATCCGCATTTGTAGAGATTGTTTTCGTCAATTTACGTTTATGAATGAATTTCTCGGCTCTCAAGCACAAAACACAAACTGTATATGCCCATACTGTCGCGATTATAATAGCATTAAGCGTTTTAAGATCTATTTCGTTGCCAGTTAAAGCTGCAACATTTGAACTGGGATTTTTATGTTTCTTCTTTTCATAATATTGCCTAGCTATGTGAGCCCAGTTTTGCCACTTGTCCATCAAACCACTTTGGAAGATTCGTGAATACGTCTGAAGCACCCAAAATCTGTTCACTGTGTATATTTCCAAATACCATGAACGCACACCAACGACTTCTGGTAAACTGTAGCATTCATTATTTTTATAGCTTAAAACTTCTTGAAGAAATCTTGTGAAATGCTCGACGCCATTATCGGCAAGACAAACTAAGGACACGAACTTTCCAACTAAATATGTAGTGTCAATTTCAATACCTGGTTCTGCATCGTAAATATGAATACTTGTATTAAGCATTTGGAGCATGTCATGCTTTTGGAAGAGGGTGCGAAGACTTTTCCTCGGATCACCTGCATATGATGTCCACAAAATTTTGTACCCAGCTCTTATCATTGTAAAAAGCGTTTTATATATTTTTGCTGGGTCTGGAACTGCCAAAACACTGATAATCCTATTTCCATAAAACACCGAAACTAACAGCCACAAAAACTGTATAAATATTAAGCATCTGATTCTAGTTGGGTGAAATATCAATTTAAGCTCTTTGAGACTTAAACCAAACTTAGACTTAGGAATCCAAACTGAACTTCTTAAACACTGATGTATAATTATTAGCACAGCAAATGATGCAGCAGTAAGCAACCAAATATCAAATGTAAACGGATTGATCCATGTGGAAAAGTTAATTATTGGGTTGTTATTCTTTTTTGAGCTTACGTCACAGTACATCACTTGCAAATTACTACCTTTAAGAAATTTAATACCGTCAAACCTCCGGTGAAGTAAGTCCTCATCTCTGTACTCCATATTAATTGCAATGTACTGTATCGATAAATATTGGTAATTGCTTGACCACGCGCTCTTGTAAGACCAATCATTTGTGCTTATAGAGAAATTGTGAAACTGCAAAAGTTGCATGGCTAATACGATTTCCATTTTGCAACCCCAATACGCTTTAGAAAGTTCGTGGAAGCTACCAACGTTAAAAACATGTTTATTGTATTCACTTGGAATTTCAACAATGATATTATTTTGATTTTCGTCGTAAAATAATCGTTTATGCATTTGTATTGGGTGTCCCAATGACATGAAAAACTCCAACGTTGCTTCCCCATTGCATTCTGCAGGAGTGCAGTAACCGTTGCAAACGATTGAGTAGTAAGCAGATGAACGGTTACTGCTATTGGTTGCAATAAGTGCCATCGTAAGTGCAGGATAGTTTTTAAATTCTGAGGAAAACGCATTCTCAATGTTGAAAGTTCCCACATTTTCCGACCGCAATTCCCAAAAAAATACAACTATTGAATTTGGGTGCATCAAAAAATACTCTGGAGGCAAGGCAAGTCCAAACTTATAACCCGCAATAACTAAATTATTGGGTTGATGAAATTTAGCAGGAAAGTTACAATCGATACTCTCAGGATAATTTTCGAGAAACATCAAACGAGAGTTTTGAAACGAGAACGCGCAATCGTCGAATAACAAATCGATGAAAAACATGTCAAAAGGCTCCTCTGCAGAATCAAGAACACGTAGTAGAATTTCGAATGATTCTCGTAGTACATCAATGTCGCAAAGTTTCCGCGTATTTGCACCTTGGAATTGAATCAGGAGTAGACACCCCATTAGTAAGCTAAATGCCCCCATGGTTTTTACTGAGATCGCTGAACTTTTTCTGATAATTGTTGATAATTGTTGATAATTTACAGAGTCTGAAGAGAAAATATTGTAATTATAATGCCAAAGCCAATCTTTCTAATTTAAATAATGCACTGAAGAACACATTGGCCAGCTAAATTAATACCAATTTGAGATTAGAGAGAAGACGTGCAAAGGCACTGAAGTGGAACGAAATCCTCACCTGGAATTAAAATCAATTTCTATATATAAATATTTTAAAATGTGAAAATTGACTTTTATCAGGAGGTTTAAATTTACTTTATAAAACAGCAATGTATGTGATTTAAAAGATTTTGTTAACTGCTATATTTTTTTATAAATTATAGGCTAACTGAACAAATTGAAAAACAATAAACGCGTCGGAATATAGTCTTATTAAGTTTATTTCTAAATCTGGTAATTCGAAGGGGATTTTCTGTACTGAACTGATTTTCTGGTAAACGACATATGCAATGTAATGTAATGGATGGACGTTGGATCTTTATCCATATAAACCTAAAAAATGAACCATGGGCAAAATTTTTTTAAGAACAGGATATATATTAAGCCTATAAATATATTTCAAAATAGATTGGATGTTTTATCTATAACATGGGATCAGCAAAACATGTTTTTAATACATGTTTTAATACATAAACATCCATGGTGACAGCTCAACTATTCTATCCATAATGCCCCATGACTATTATGCTATACATGGAAAAAGCTTATGAGATTATTTGTGGAAGGTTTATGAAATATGAAATGAGGAAGTGTTACGAAAACAGTTGACGTACTTATTTTGCTCACAAGCTGACCAATAACCCCTTTACAAAACTTGTTTTTCAAGTAGGACGAGGCGCACCGGTTAGATCTCTATAAAAATACTAGTTGCCAAAGCATCAAAATTTGCTTGCTATGACAAATATTTTCCTATTTTGGACATGGTTTAATATTTGTAAATAACTTCTCTGACCCTCTATTTGAAAATAAACGTCGTAGGCTCTAGGACAACGAACTATAGCAACCTGATTTGAAATTTTAAAGCATGCAATATGTACAAAGCTTATGTTGTGTGGAAGTAGGAAATGTTGCGAAAATAGTTGATGTGCTGTTTTGACACACCTTCCTTCCTGACAAACATGTACATTTAAATTTAGCATTTATTCCTTTGCAACGGCGTAATTCCAGTTGTGTAAACTAATGGAAGCGGCGCGTAAGCCATATCCTAAAAATACCAGTCAGCGGGTTTGTGTAAGATAACTAGAGATAAACATTTTGAAAAATATTTGCCCCGGGTTAAAACACCACCCGGGTGGTTGAAGGAAGATAAATCTAAAATTTTGTACTGCAGTAGAAGAAATTCTTTAGCTTGAGCGTTAGATGCTATTGCATAACAATGAAGAAGCGCAATGGGCATGGATGGAAAAACCTGCTGTTTTTATAATAAAACCCAGGGGGTTTTATTGGGTTTTAATGGGTGCTTCTTGTCGGGTTTTCTATGGGCTTATTTGAGTGCATGTTAGACTTGATATTACCCAAAACCCAACACGAAATTCAAGTGGGCGACACATTAAAACCCGGGTTTTATTGGATATGCCTGCTTGATTTCAAACCCGCGTGCCATGTCCCAAAATGGGTAAAAAAGGATTGAATCATGTGACAGAAAGTCGAATTGCGAAGTGAATTTAACATAAGATGCAATACCCTGACACGGCTCTCCTCACACCCGGGAATTAGATTTGTTGTGATGATGAATTTGAGTGTAGATACCACTTCACCTGATCGCACTCCACCACATTCAAAGGGTTGTTGGACGCGCATTTCAATGAAAACTTGCCCATTTATGTTGAATTTACGTTCTTATGCGTTAAGTCAACACAAGTTGGCAAGTTTTGGTATGCGGGTCCAAGAACCCTTTTTTCATATAGTGGACTTCGATCACATGAAGTAGTATCTGCACCCAAAATTTTAAATGCCATATTGAACTACTCACTTTTTTTACATAATGAGGTTAACATTAAAAAATTCAAAAAGATAGACGTAAGATTAATAAAATAAAAATTATTTAGTTTTTCGGCTGAAATTTTTTGGGGGATAATCCTTAAAAATTTATAATTGGAATAAAATTAAGTTAAAGAAAAAACTAGCTCCTAATTACCAAAAATAATTTAATTATCGACCATTGTCAATTGTTTATTAACCTGTGGCAACCTAAGGTAAAAATATAAAGTTCATTGCCTTATCTTTGCTAAAAGCATCGCTGGAAATTTTGACAAGCTTTTGGAAAGCGTTTTCTTTCCTAATTTTCCAGCTGAAAAACTTGATCCCAGCCATGACTAATTGTTCGGTGTAAATTCATAATAAATTACTAAAAAATTTATGCCGTGCTTGTTAGTTGATAAAACATGAATATCGTTAACAGCAGCCGGAAAAATATTCATCGAGTCGCGTTGTCTCGTCGCGCTTTCAAATCTCGAATAAGTTAAACTACTTGACTATTTTAGAAAGATTTTTGGAAGATTGCATTCAAGCATTTAAACCACTCAATAAACTAATCTAAAATAAGCAAGCGATTTTTTTTTGTTTTTTGACAGCTGAAATTTGAGGTATTTGAAAAGCTATATTACCTTAATGTGTAAATCCCAGCAGTTGAGGTAGGTGGGTAGTGAAGTAAAGGTAGGTAGTCGATATTCTCAGGAAACTTCCTCGAATTCAGTAGATGTGTGAGTTATCCAAACTTAACAAATTTTAAAGGAAAAACTATCAGCAGAAAGTTAGAATGTTTTACTTGAATTTTGTATGCTTATTCTTCCTTGTTTGCTTAAAAACAGGCAAATGAGTCAACAGGCTCCAACGTAACAGAAAAATGAACTGAAGTAACCTCGTTTGAAGTAATAGTGTCGCAATTGTTCAAAATAGATTAGATGTTTTTCTATTGGCTGACAACAAGCAAAACAAACTATTTTTGAAACAAAAATTTGCACAACAACAAGTCGACTATACTATTTGGCACGCTTCCTGTCTATGAGAGTGAACACGGAACTATAATAAAAATGAGGATTACTAAATATAAAAAGAATGTTATGTGGAGTAAAAAAGTGTTACGAAAACGGTTAATGCGCCCGTTTGGTAACAAGCAGGCGTGGAACGTGGGTTTCTGTCTGGGTGTGAAAAGTGGGTAAACCCGGGTTTCAATGGGCCCACGCAGTGCTGGTTACGTTGGGTTTTAAGGAGTACAGTGAGTAAACGAAAAAATAAATGCATTTAAATGGAACCATGAAACGCACCAAAATATCCCACATGTAATTAGCAAATAAAACTCAAACCAATGACACCCACTATGCATTAAAACCCATTACAGCCCGTACCCACCTGATTTTTTAAATAAAACCCGTGGGCTCTGCCATGCCTGGTGACAATCATTACATTTACCGTTTAAAATAGCATTAGTCCTGACCTTATCCTTTACGTAAATCGTGTTTTTTCGACTCGTTCTTATAAAAAACAAAAAAATACGTGGTTTGACTAAAATCTTCATGTATTTCTTATGCTTTTCCTATTTGCTTAAACAATTTGTTTCAGAAGTTCCGATGAAACGCGTGTGCAAATTCTGTTTGAATTTCTCAAAAAGAGTGACTGTGGCGGAAGTAGAGTGTCAGCATATATAAAATATATGAATTTTTCATATCATATCCATATCATATCATATGATGATGACCATGATATGATATATGATATGCCATGCCGATATAGGCATATATTCATATCTAAATTTCACCCTAAAGTTGGTTAAAATTTTCTATTTTTTGCGATCTTTTGGCTTTAATAAACCAACTTTGTCTTGCGAACTTCTAAAACTCGTGTCAAAATTTTATATTTAGACTAGTAAACGTGATTTTTTCATTGTTTTCGATCAGCTACGTAATTTTTCAAATCCATTGATCGGGAATTACATGGACAAATGGAGGGATATGCAATTTTCATATCCGATCATATCATATCATATATTTGATATGATATGGGTATGAATTTTTTTCCTCGATATGAATATGTATATGCCTTGGAGGATATGTCTATGATATGGATATGAAAATTTGGATATGATATGATATGTTTGACACTCTAGGCGGAAGTTAGTATTTTTTATGAAAGCAAGCATACCAATAAATAGTAATTGTTTGGCCTTACCTTAGGCATTTGCAGTGTATTATTATCTTAAGCCCGAATATCTTTGTATGTGGATGGTTCCTGAGTCCTGAGTTCCTGAGTCAAAAGAGTTTTAAAATGCTTTACGGTTCCATTATACATGCGAAATATGTAATTTTCATATTATTTGATTGTTATGATATTGTTGCTGGCTTGAAAATGCTTTGGTGTAACTCACAAGCTCCAAGGAAACGCACA
>JAQIXW010003080.1:0-13896 GCA_034700685.1 Willowsia buskii | reverse complement strand
ACATTATTTTACTTTTGACTTTATCATGAAAAAATAGTTAGTTAATATTTGAGATCTTTTATACTTTCTGAAAAAAAGAAATTTACTCAACAAACAATTTACTTCATATATTACGCTTATAATAATGTGTAATACAGATTTTCCGACTGCTTAGATTCCAGAGACGTGTTTGGGGCATTCGTATCCGTAAAAATAATTTTTTGATGAAAAAGTACTCTATTTTGGTGTGAAAGAAGCTGAGTCATTTACGTTTATCGAATTTGTAATAGGTATCATGTTTTTATGTCTCGTATTGTTCATTAATTCCATAAATTACAGGGCCTTTCCAAAACTCTAATTTCGTATGAAGGGATTTCGATTTATAAGAAGATAACCAGTATTGGACATGTATGAAAATGATATTGGTATGTATCAAGTAGGCTTTTCATCTATAAGTATTGGAAAGCCTAATTAAAATCCGGTAACGCGAATCACAAATGCATTTCAATTGGTAAAAATATTTTGTCAACAGTAGTTAGACCGCATTTTCTACTTTTTCTCGACTAGAGTCACCGTTAACATAAATTTATAATTAGCTAAACTTTTTAATTAATATTCCAACCAGAGCCAGCTTCCTAAATATTCATTGCTCACATCATTTTTACAAACACACCCTTGTCCACAAGTATATAGTTTTTTTTACTTATTGCTATATATAGAGTATGCGCTCTATATTACATTGTAGTTTCTTGCGCTAGCTTCCACTACCACTAAATTAAAACTTTTTTCACCACTTTCTAAACGAGTTAACCCTAGGGGTCCCCAACACACAATAAAAAATACAGATCATCAATCCAGCGCATTATTTATATCACAATGATGATATGCAGAATTTGATGTTATAAATCGTGCATCGATATCTCTCCTCTGTTCTCTACATCATATTCCATGTTATCTTTGTACCGATTTTTAATGACTCATTTTCCTTTTGACTCTTCATTCCTGATCCGACTTTACATAATTGCTTGCAATAGCAAATACCATATTAGATTTATGCACTAGATAACGCATTATGATATTCTATCCATGCATACCTTCTCATAATCTCCATCAAAAAAGCACTGTCGTGAAAACGAAAATTCCGGTAGGCGGTGCTTGCAATTGAGATTTACGGAGTGTATTAATAGACTCGAGCTTTTTTAGTGATTGCTGAGTGAGTTTATAAAGTCACACACTGCAATCCAATTTTATAATCATTGACGCTATACAACTAATAATAGATGATTGCTAGTACTGGTAATAATAATAGTAAAAATGCCATATCGCTTTATAATCCGCAAAAAAAGATAAGTGCAGAGTCATCGCAATTTAATAAAGTGTACCCTATCTTTTCTCGATGGAGCTGACTGCTTGCTGAGTGATTGGACTCCACATCATTATCATCCTCGTCATTGTTTCATTATTCTTTACTAATCCATCCGCGTCCATCCTACTACTTACCAGACCACAGTTGCATTGTGCATAGTGTGCAGTGTGTACCACCGATACCAATATCATCATCATAATGACGATGATGATCAATCCCATTTTTTGATCGAAAGATAATACAGTAAATCATCATCACGAGATGAGAGAGAGAGGGAGAAAGAACAAATCGAAGTTGATGCTATATAAAGTTTTTTGGAAAGAATGCGCGTGTGTGCTAGTATTAGGTATGCCACTCACATAAAAAAAGCATTGTTCAGGGATGTTGTTGTGACTTGGTTGTGACTTGCTGTTATCACCACTACACAAGGCAGTGCCTTAATCACAACAATAGTAAAAGCTTTACCTGATTTTTAATGGACTTTGCAGAGGAACAATAGAGTTTTTGTGGTTTGTTGATATAATATTGTTTACAGCTTGCATTAGATGAGAATTATTGGGAATGACTTGTGAATTAGGATAGAACGGTTGTGTCGTGGTTTACATAGTTGGCGTCGCATCAGAGACTTTGATGAGGTGAGCATAATCGTATCATAATATGCATGCGTCGATATCCATATCCATACCCAAACTCTACAATATTCTGAAAACTTTATAATTTTTATAATGATTTTTATCGTGCCATTTACGGACAATAACATTGTGTGAGCAAGACCAGAGAGGTGCGATTTTATTTTATTTAAAATGGTACAGTTTATAATATAGAAAGCGATTTCTTCTATACATTTTTGTCACTGCTATCACTATTGGGGAAAATGTGAAGTAAAAGCGGATTTTTAATAATATTTTTCTATATAATATGTATTATATTATCTTTTCTAATCGTGTCTTCGGATTGGTCAGTACAAGTGACAATAAGGGGTTGGGGGTCCAGTTATTCATGATGTGCAGTTGCTTATATATCCATCTAATTCTAAGAAAAAGTATGCATGTCGCACAATTATATTTTTATCCTATCCTCATCATCCAAATTCTGTCGTGAAGAACGAACCTAAAACTTTTTCATATTACACACATCTTCGTAGTAAGTATGGAACATAACGTAATGATAGCTTCGGCTATTTGTGGTGCATCCCTCTCTATATGGTCCATTGTCATCGTATTTTTTTCCATTGAACTCCCGCTGTTCTCTTCTTTCTTCTATCTTGCTCGTTTCTTCCCAGTAGTGAAACATTCATTCATTTCATGTTATTCATGCTAGTCTGATGTAAATACGTGTATCTGCACCTGCAAGGATGACAATAAAACGACATGGTAGTTGGTGAATCAACTAATGCACAAAAGAAAGTTACATATTATAACAATTTGCTTTTGAAAGCAATACAGAGGGAGGACCATTCCGTATTTTTCAAAACTCATAAGTAGCCGAATTTGAGGTGTTAAAGCCTTTTTTATTAGAGAGCAGCATGTACTGCTCCGCAAAGCACATTCAACTTCAGACAACGGATTCAGAGAATGTGACGATTCATACGAATTACAAATTACTTTCATACTTTACTGATTACAATGATTGCATGCTAATATTAGGCATCATAGCGCATGTGTATTGTCCTGTGCTTCATGGCTAATACTAAAAGTTTATTAGATTGATATCCTTTTTGCTCGAAAATTTGTTGTTGTCATCATCTTTTATCTAGCTCATAATTGTGAGTACTATGCATAGGCAATGAAAATGTGAGAAAAATAAAATACATTAATTCTTCATGAATATTTGTTATAAAGGATGATGCTCAGATATGTGTGAAGCAAATTGTGATGAATAAATAACCACTTCTAATGAATAAAATAATATTATCATTTCTTCCGTGTCCATGTCCTCCCGCTGACATTTTAATGGAAGATACGTAACCCGCCGATTTGTGCTGGCATTTTAGATGCAACAAAAAGCTTCTGAATTTACAAAAGAACGAAGCAAATGTCGAAAGCTGTAGATGTAATTGTTTAGAAAAGCACATCGCATTCTGAATACTATTTCTCCACATTCAGTGTTCATGCAACACCTATATCATGCAGATATCACAAGCAAAAACTCGGAATCAGTCATCAAGATACCAAATAATGAAAAAGAGATAATTACTTATCTTCACAGGGGACCATCACCAGCAAAATCACCAAAACAGACTAAAGTGCATCTAATACATAATTTAAAACATCTTTGCAACCAATACCATGTAATGGCAATATATAGCCACAAGTATTTGACGAAAAGTGAGCTTTCATGGTGCTTTTGAAATACAATAACACAATGTGTAACATTTTTCAACATGTAACTTCAAATAATTTACCAACGATAAATAGCAGATATGTGGATTAAGTTGCAATCTACTTTATCATTAAAGCAGCTATATTTACAACTTTAATAGCATCGATTTCTGGTCGCGCTCCTACAATAATCCTTGCTTCACACCAAAGTTATTTAAACCATTTTATTTGCAAACGTTTCAAAAAGAAAAGAAGCACGATGGAGTGGATGTACACACATTATACATTTGTGCTTGAGTGTAAATGTCAAAACTCAAATGGTTTAAAGATTGATGACTTCCTCAAATGTCATTCATCGAATATATTTGACCCATGCGATAATGCGATGCAAGAAACTGCAATAAGATAGTGAGGGAGAGGCTATCAATCATGCAACGCTAGCTAGCAGAAAGCTTTATTGAAGTTGGCAATTTTGAAGTAGTGACTCAATTTGAAATACATAAATTGAAGGACAATGCTACTAATTGGACAACTAATTTCCGAGCAAATACATTTTTAGTTAGCCAGTTAGCACAATGAATGATAATTATGAAAGATTTCTATTGCATGTTCAAGTAAATTGATGAAGAGCACAATACAACAATATCTGGTTATTCTTGATTACCAACAACTACAAGTCCGTAATTTGTTTTACGCAAAAACAAATCTGCCTAGAAATGCAGTGCTCCTAGGAGGATACCTTAGAACGTAGAAGTTTTACCCTGTATAGGAATCTATTGTACTGAACCAAATACGAAATACCAATTAGGATGGGAAAAGTTGTCGGAATATAGTTAAACACTTTTTGGCGCATGGGTAATTATTGAAATCTGCATACATTTTGCACTTATATGTGGCCAACAAAAGTAACTTGAATCGTAGTTGGTGTCGTCCAGAATTCCTTGTCCACACATATGTAATATGTCGCCAAGTTCAATAGTTTGTTAGCTGAATTGTGACTGTGATACATAAGGTATTCATTTTGATTAGGCGTGACTGCAACTTTCTTTGCCATGCTGTTTTACCAAAAATGTGTGGTTAATAACTGTAACGGGTAAACATAAGTTTTATAAGTTTACAAGATTACAACATTTTAGTTTGCACTTCATCTAAAGATTACATAAAATGTAATTAGTTGTAAAGTAGTAGGTGTTTGCAAATATTATTTTCCAGACTCAACTAAATACTTTTTAAAGTCCATATAAATTGAGCGTTTTCTTCACGAGCAAGACAGTGAAAAAAATTCTGCACTCTTAACTATTTGTAGTTGTAACTGGAGCAAACCAAAAAGAAGGTCATTGGTTGCCAATTTTCATCTCTAAACAAGCTCGACTTTTTTAGTTTAATATTAAAGTTAACATTATTGACTTTTCCTATTAAATGGTTTGGAATGTCAACCTATATTGATTTGATAGAACGATCGTTTTCTTGTTGGCACACACAGGAATAGGACCACCCAAACGAAATATAAACTACTATTTTGAAATACATATATAGAGCTTACATTCATTGACTCACAGAGCGAATCCTTGTGTGTTTTCAACAATTGGATTTTTACGATTTTTAAAGGTTTTATTGTACGTCTCTGCTAGTGCATACCTTGTGTGCGCACACAACAAAGCAGTGTGACTGCACTATTCAGAGATATTGGGAAATCAAATAATAAAACCATTGTACAAATTCGTTATAGAAAACATAAAGTATAACAAAATAAAGAAATTAAAGTTTCTTATGAAACACTGAAGACTCGATTTGAGTGAGTCTCTATTATGCAACCTGTAAAGAGTAAAAATGTGCACATTGGCTGTGTATCTCAGAAATGGAAAAAATACTAGTAGCCTGGCTAGATACATTTTTATCACATATATTTCTTTGTTTTTACCTTTGTTACTAGCTCAAAAGAATGAAACAGCAATAATTTTATAGGAAATCATATCATCCTACTTCACAGTTGTACACTTGTACTGTGTTCGGGCATTTCCTTTGAGCCAACAACTCTTCTTGCAGACCACAGAATAATGAACAAATGCAGTTCAAAGATATTATACCAATGTTCATAAGTTCATATGAAAGCGTAGATGTATTTTTTCATATAAAAATATTTTTAATCTTTAATCTGACTTATTTGGCTACCGTAGTGGCAGCTCATTGTACGATTTCAAAATAAATTTTGAGTTTCTTTTGATCTTTTGCTACATTCTCCGCAAGAGCCCATGTTTTGGCTTTACTACCTACCAGGAAAAGACCTACGTTACGGCAAAAACAAAGTCTAAAAAAGGGATTACATTTATGAAGATTGCGCGACGGCGCGGTGGATGATGATTACGATGAGTTGGCAATAATTTTTGGAGCTCATAATCTTTAATATTTTTTGACTGATGATGCACTCGGTGGTAGGCAGAACATAAACATATCAAACAGCAAAGCGATGGTAAATGGATCGTATGGCTCCTCTAGATCCTAGACGTATATAGATCCTCTGTGTGTGTTTTTGAATTTTGAATTGCTTAGGCAAGTTGAGGCACACAGTTAATTAATACATACCCCTCATTGTAGTAAAATATGTGGAAAGTCGTATATAGTTTTGGGAGTTTCATTTTGTAATTTCCATTATCAACTTTGTGAGCTGCGCAGAGCCAGACAGAATTAATATTAGACCACATAGTAGTTTGATCTTGAAGATCACAGCTCGTAATGTAACTGAATGACAATTAATTTGATAATGTAACAAATTATTTCACTAGGAGGTGGAGGTGCAACTTACAAGTAGATTGGTCACATTATTAGAATTTTGATTTCGCATTCATTGAGAATTTAAATGGTTCTTAATGAGGGCTAGTTGTAATTGAATAATATGAATAGTATAGTTCTTTTTGCTTACCTGTCATAACGGGGAGGATTTTTAACATTCAATTATTAAGGCGGGGATACTACTGTTGTCTATTTCGAAAATATATGTTTCAATACACTAAAGAAAATGTTCGAAAATTGACGAGCATTTCTTGAGCGAAAAAAATCAAATGATCATATCGATTAGGAAATCCGCATAAAATTTAAGAGATTCAATGGATTGGTAAATTGTGTAAAACGCCTTGCATTTTTACTTCATGTTTCAAAGTGAAGTTTCTTGTACGGATTGGTAGAATGGTTATAAATGAATATTTAATTGTGTATGTAGAACTTTCAGAACAACGCTGACAAGTCATACTATGCTGTATATACTGCTAGCATAACATTATTTTGCAGCATTTCTTTGTACGTCGAGAGTCGATAACAAATACAATAATATGCAACATTTCAGATTCAAAAATTATAGTGATTTTCGACAATGGATATCTTCCAGACACTCTAAATGCAAGCATAAAATACACAGGGACAATAACTGTCGATTAGCCACGGATGTTAAACAATAATTTCGGAAGCAAAAATGATGATTTAATTATGACAATTGGCTAAAATGACTGTATCATCATATTGTAGTTGATGAAGTAGTGCTGGTTATGATGAACGTGTTTTTGTATAGTAAAATTGAATTATCACATAAAGATAAAATAACTTGCTGAAGTTGGGTTGGGTAGGTGTTTTGGTGATAATATTCTTTTTAATGCCCTTCTTATCTGTTTTGCTGTCTTTTGTTGCTTCTCAAGTTATAAACGTTGTTGTTAAAATGTTTAAAAAACGCTTTAAAGAAATCAACTATAAATTGCTGTAGTTTTTAAAAAGAGCAAATAAATGCAGAAATTAAATGGTTTTTTATTACCGGACTTTTCTTGATAAGATAATATATCGGCACGATTATTCGTGTGTGTTGAGTTACAAAAGTATTTAAGTGTTTTAGACAAGAACGAGACTTTAAAGATATGTTTTTAGAATAAAACCTCGGTCTCTTTTATAGCACCAACTTAACGTGCTTCAGCCTGCTAACCTGATATTCAGCGTTGCTGTTAGTTCAAAAGTTTGTGAAAGTGTTATTTACAAAATTTGTTAATTAAACTTTATTGTATAACCAGTCACTAAAGTAAAATAAATTATCATACTGTTATTCAACATATATTACTACCAAATATGACACATCCATAGAGGTATTATATAGCTGTCACAGTTGCCCAAACCAAAACAGTCTTTTATAAGTTTTATGTATTGTACAAAATCAAGTTCACAGCAATAAAAACGGATATTTTTGTCCTTTATGCTCTCAAATAAAGTGCTTCTGTATGCTCTATACAAATTCATGCATATCAAAAGACATCATTGGACATTTTTACATTGTGTAGATGTTTATGAGACAGTGACAACACCCATGGGTTCCAACATTACTTGTCAGGAATATACACACAATTACTGCTTTGTTATTTAACAGAGACAAATGTCATTGACTCGACATTACATCGCATCACTACCTGCAAGCGGCGACACAATCAAGTTTGTCTCATATTCGCAAACCTGAACAATTGAAGGTAGTAGTAGTTGAAGCATAAAAAGAGTCATTTATAAAAATTCAATCACCTTTGACATCACTTATGCGTGAGGTGCTACTGATAAATTCATATTTCTTAGCACTGGCCATCACACCTGCCTTTATGATGGTCGGAGGGTGAAAAAGACAGGATTATCATATTTTGATTATAATCACCCTCCTTAAAATGGAATAATGGGTACCTCATGCATATAATTTTGAACTATATTGTGGAACTGATCAAGATCATTAATGATATATTTATTACAACTTGTGTGATTTTTTGATCCGTGTCATGTCAAAAGCTTTAACGCTTAATACTTTTGGTGGACAGAATATTTGTAATTTGTAGTACAGTCAAAAACTAATAACACAATAAAAATACTAGCCGCAAATAATATTCATTTTGTTGAACATAAATTATGATTATATTTCATTGTTAGTATTACAACAATTTCTTACTGTAATCGTATTTACAATAAATGTATTAAGTGAAAAATACGGCATAAAGGCATTAATTAGGTAGCATTTCCTTTCGTAACAGGACGATGCGACAACACCAAAAAGGAACTGAAACTAATGTTCAAGGGTATAAAACGACATGTTGTATGTTTTGAGATTTTTGCAAATTTTATATGCCACGCGTCTGTTACACGTTTTAATTAACGGCAGATGGAACAATTGTAATGCAGTCAGCTCGAGAAAATAAGAATAGTAGAGCAAAATTGATGAATGCATACCGGTTTGAGATTTGGTGGTCATTTAAGTCACGTTTCTCCAGCCCTTTACTACAGTAATGACCTTATTACCATCAAAACATGTAATCGTCTCAAAGTATTGTATCATTTTAAGTTATAATTGAATCATCTAAATATAATATATTATGTTCCATAAATGTTTGTGCATATGGTCAAACTATACAAAAACTTATTTCTCACTCACGTATGATATATGATAATATGCAATGATATACAGAACTAGAACATACATGATATAATGCAATACACCGAACGAACCGAACCAGATAGATAAATTTACAATACAAATAATATATAACCTTTATCATGTGGTTATTTTGAAGCAATTCTCAAAAAAATATGCATTTACTTTTGACGGATGGCAAAAAAGATTAAGTAGGTACATTGGTTGGTAAATTTTATTGAAAAACTGGATTGTCAAGTTTTTCAATACTTTTTAATGTGGTCTTGATCTTGATAAATGTTTGCATGTTTTGTACTATTTGTACCATAGATTGTTTGTGCAGGTTTCAATAAAAAGAGCATTTCAATCTTATCTTATTACACTTACACAATATTTAACATAACATATTACAGTATTGAACAAAATCTACTATAAATAGAGACAAAAGCTAAGGACACGGCCAGGCAAACACTTACTTCAAAGTAACTGGAGTTTGTTTCCAGTTCACTTTTATAATACACAAAAACATATTTAACAACTAGCCGTAGTAAAGTCCTAAAACAATTTCGGTGTTTCTCTAATTAAACCATTATTAATTTAATTTCGGTTTCCTAAATGTCGATTTATGATGAGAATGAAAATCTAAGGAAAAACTGTTGTTGTGTTTATTTGCGCAGGATTTGTATTGAAAACATAATCATTCATGTTTGTTCAAAAGACTATTTATAATACACTATTTATTTAATGAAGCACGGCAAGTATTTATGATGTCAAAATGGTTGAAATGGTGTTATTAGTTATTATGGGTCTACTTAAGACCTGGCAAATATGTAGCGAACTACATATTGATGTCTTAGTACGTATTTAGATTCCATTACGCCATAATAATTATGAACTAGATCACTTCAGATTTTTAAAGAAAGAGAATCACATTACATGACAATGTATTTCGCTTATAATATTACTCAAATAAACGATTCGGTCATAAAATTTATTGTCAACATCAGTAATATGATAAGCTCACCATCAACATGCATTATTTACAACCACTTGATTTAATAGTGGAATTTATGAGATTTTGACATATTTTTAGAAGCAAGCCTCATTACTGTAAACCGAGAGTACTTCAAAATATATTCACTGATAATAATAAAAATTACTTAAACATTTGTTAAATGTCAACCTGAGGGAGTGATCAAATAGCTCATATTCAGTAGAAGCCAGTAAAAAGGCCTATATGGATGCATATAGATATTTATTAGAAGTCAGTTGCAACTTTTATGTACATATATCATAGAAATCTGAAATTTTCATTATAATAAAAAGCCACACCAATTTATAAAAATCAGAACTAGAGTGCCGATTGGGATGCTTGATACCCAATGCAGCACCTAATCGATGATAATCATTATCATTATTATTCTAATGAGCAAAAAACAATATTAGTAAATCATACAGATTTTTCGCTCAAGATAATTTAATTCATTTTCATGTTCTTAAAAACTATGTCCGATGTCCTGTAGCAATACACCTCTAATCGTAAGTGGACTTTCATTAAAAATATAAGAATGCATATCACCACACAGTTGCTTTATTCAAAAGAATATCATGTTCAAAGTTAAAAGTACTTTAGTCACAATTCGCAGTCCACCTTCTCAACGGTAGTGCAGTTTTGTAATAATTTTGGTGATAAAAGGTTTACATATTTGCGACAATAATAATACACAATAATAAAAAGCAATTTTTGGCACTTGCAGACACACGCCTTTTCTCACTCTAAATTTTTCTTCGAGTTACAGCCTCTCGGCCTATCTAGATCAACTCGCTCAATGTTTGTGAGTACCCTTCTTTGTTATCCAATTTTTACATGAGTGTGTTATGTGTGCATTTTCATAGCTATTTGAAATTCAAGTAGAATAATTACGCTTTCCATTAAACAATTGGAGTAGAAAAGTTGATTTAGCTATTAAATTCAAAAATAAATTCAAATGTCGGGAAAAAATTGGGAAAATTGTATACTAATGGATTATGGGTTGTATACAATATGTATTATTTAGGCTGTTGTTGTAAATGCACTTTTTTTAAATTAACAGACTTGATATTGAAAACTATAAGCCCTTGGCCAAGAGACAGAAAAAATGATAGATAAACAATAAACGATAAAATTCCAAACACACAAGATGCATCAACAACAAGCTGTTTGTTTACATCCAACTAGATTCCAATATATGTATGCATTATTCAGTTCACTTAGCTTAAACATTGCCGACCAATAAGTCATTATAATTTTTTGGCTTCAATTCAACCCGACGTGTGTCAGTCATTGTACCAGTCTAGCGAATGATGAAACTTTTGTCAACTTTCCACGAAAACCAATGCTCTGGTCGTTTTTTATCTCCCGACTAGCTTGCTAACAAATATAATTAGCATGGCAAAGTGCATTTAAACGATCTGTAACAAAGTGTGTTTGTCTATTAAACTACCTAAATGACGAGAATCTTCAATATTCGGCTTCGGCATGTCTAGTCAACCAATTGACGCGACACCACTTCTTGCCAACAATACCTATATATAGGTAATATTTTATGAGTCTGATTATGAAGATGAAATGATTTATTTATTTATTATTGTATATAGTTTGTCGATCTCTCTGCTACTTTTCACGTCATTTTTCCATCGAGTGCTCTAGTTTTCGGTTGCAGTCAAGTTCAAGATTACTTAATATTTTTCCGATTGATCATTGAATTATGATTCATGCGTTCGATCCTGCATACCTAATTCAAATTATTATTTTATTGTTATACGCATAATTTATTTATACTTACATACATTTACTATTACCATCCATGTTAACACATTTAAACACATCAACACGTATTTAATTTGGCGAAATTATTCATGCCATTACCTTTTAGGTCAATAATCTTCAAGGTTTATGAATATTTATTTTGCCAATAATTTTAGCAGCTTTCAAAGGGATTAAGACCCAGAAAATTGTCATCACTCCATTACTGCATTGCAATAAACAAATAGTACATTATGATGTACAGTTTCAATGAGCTGTATTTATATATGTACTGTTTTTAACTTTTATTATTTTACTACTTTTTTCGACGCCTATTTTGTTCCTCAACATGAATAATGACAAATGGGCCATCTTATTTCGAGAGGTGTGATATTGATGTCCTCTCAATGGCAATGACGCCATTTCTAAATGCCTTTGATTCAACTCCTTCACCCTCTCATTATCCTTGCTTTATTCTTAACTCGCACAGTATGAAATCAAACATTTATAGCATCGATAACATTATATAATCTCTTTTACCTAACATTTTTTAAATTTATGTCGTGTCAGACAACACCAGCATCACCTAACCATGAGGACAAGAATAAGACAATCAGATCCTTACGTACACAACTAAACTAACTGTCATCAACTATTCTACTTTTGGTAATGCAAATATCCACCATCAATTATTATTTTAGACATTCCAATATTCCCAATTCTGCGAATCTCAATCAAACTCCTCTCTCATGAAAAACAACAAAACTGTCAGCAAATGATTAACAAGTATATGTATGTGAAAATGGAAATCAACTTATTCCTGAAGACAATAATACCTACAACCTACTGCATTTTTGCTGTTTGTTTATAGACACGCAAAAGTCATAAAGTAACTAGAAAGAAACAAAAGTCAATAAAAATTCACTTATGAACTGCTGACAATGAATATTTTGGAATAACATATATTTTTGTTTCCTATATATAACAACTCTCTTATAACTCATCATTCTTGTCATTCCCAATTTGCCAAAAGAAGATTTGTTACATGTCCGTATCATTGCAATTGACATCATAACAGATATTCATTTACTAAAGCTGCATAATATCTCGAGTTCCTTTTTTCAAGTGCAGTTCTTGCGGTAGCAGAACAGAGTTTTTATCTACTTCCAATTCTTGTCCTTTCCACATTTTTATTTTGCAGTTCTTGTTGTAAAAGAAAAATATATCAAGGAAAAACAATAAATAAAAGTAAAATGATATTAAATGTTGAATGTAGTTCTTACAAGACTATAAGGTAATAACTGACTACTGTAAGCTGCAAGCAAAAGCAATCATTCAATTTGAATTATTAATGGATTTACTAAAATAGATTGATATATACGGCCAAGTTATGTCACGTCCTGTATTGAAAATATTAATTTAAAGTATGCGTTATAAATGCGTTCATCGTTCATTTATATTATCTTTTGTGTTCAATTAAGATCATGCATGTATGACTTCCATATTAGCAGTTTTATGAAGACATTTCGAGTGGTTCGCATTCAGTTTCAATGAAACTAGCCATGTTAAACATGGTGAAAATACGTAGATGAATGTTGTTCGGGAGATATTGTGATAGCAACGTTGAAAAAATTCGGGAGATATTGTGATAACAACGTTGAAAAACTTAGTTTCCTCGATATCCGCTAGGGGGCGTAACAAACATCAAAATTAAATATACGAAAACGATGTCCTCAACAATAGCTTTCGAATGAGGTATCACATGACGCATCGTGTCATTTAAAAAGTTGATGACCTTTGACCCCAGGGGGGAAGGAGTTGACCCGGCTTGGGGATAACCGTAATGATATTAGTCGACAGTAATCATGAAAAGCGATGATTACTGTCGATTATGTTAGACGCCGATATTTGATGTTTTATGATGTTTTTTGCGATTTTCCGCCAGAGGGAGCTTTGTACGAAGCGGTCAATTAGTGGAAAATTATGTGCTCGACGAGACCTTTCCAAAGAGGTATCACATGCTATAGGG
>JAQIXW010003079.1:0-13896 GCA_034700685.1 Willowsia buskii | reverse complement strand
ATTGCACACTACCGGTCCATAGTTAAGAATTAAGTCAATTAGTAATTAGTAAATCACTATGTTATTACGGTGTCTCCATTGGGAGAACAGTCTATTTGTACTGAAATGGCTATGACACTTAAATAAAGTCGATTTTCATTTTTTTTCATCTCTCCAACCGGGTAGCAGTTTTCCAGTGTAGAAATACCAAAGAAGAAGACCATCTTCCACATTAATCATTCCTTCAGAGCTCTCGCGAAATGCGTTTTCTGCAGAGAACATTAAATGCGTTGAAAAAAAGGTAATTTGAAAAATATTAAAATGAATACAATTAAAAATATTTTTATAAAGTTTACCTTCAAGGATGACTCGATGAGAATGCAACACTTTTCCGACCCCGCAAATAATTTTCAAATCTGCAGACTCTTTGTCCGTTAAAAGATTTGCAAAGTTTTCTTGCATTTTCAAAAATAACTTTTCCTCAAAGCAGTCAGCCGTTGTTGCTATTGAATTTGGATTGATTAAATGGCTCTGAATTTGTGAAATTTCCATCTTGATTTTAAACGTTAAAGTTTTTTCGGCATCTATAAAATTTTCCCAATTGGTTGCGGTTTTCTGATTATATTGGTGTACACTATCAATGATAAGTTTCTGTCCCGGAGTAAGTTTTTGTTCACGCTAAAAATATTTTAAAATTTAAAATGCCAAAATTAACTATTTGCGCAACAACAAGATATTTTGTAGCAAAAATTTAGTTTTTTTAAACGTTACCTGCCCAATGTGATGAAATACATTGTTTGCCCCTTTTACATGTAAGTTGAGTCTGCTCTGTCGCCGTCCAGAAAGCTAAAGAACACTCCAAGTTTGTAGGACGGGCGAGGACGAAGATTAATGCCGTTGGGCTGCTGTGATCCTGTTTGAAACTCAAATTTTTACTCCTCTAAATATCTTGTATTTCTTTGAACAACAAAAAAATTTTGAATTGTCCATAGAAATTCGTCAACTGCATTTTCCAGCTGTGTAATGAAAGAAATGTTGATTATGAAGTTTAAAAGCAATTCATTCAATTATTCGTCTGTTTAAAATGTAGATAGATAGGTAGAAGATAGATAAGTAGAAAAATGACACATTATTACTTACATGAACTCCTGTGGTGGTTTTTGGCAGTGTTTTCTCTGTCATTATTGGACTGGTTTATTGCTTATTACTTTATATTCCTATTATTTCAAAATTCACTGCCTTCAATTACGTTTAAAATGACAGTTATTTTACTTGTTTGGTTTGAAAGCCCCACAAAAACTACTAAATGCTTACTTTTGTTATTAAAAATTTTTGTAATACCTGAAAATCTTTAATTTATAGCAGTTGAGGACTCAATGAAGAATTTTGGGCGTGGCAGTTCTAAATTAGGCAACATGAGAATCAGTCTATTATGGACTCATATGGCACCATTTAGTTTATTGGGTTGCCTAGTTAAAGCATGAAGGGGAAAATCTTCTTTCACAATGGTCGAAAGTGTTCTCTAAGAAAAGAAAATAAACTCAGATGACAAGAGAGAACTTTATATGTAATATACTGACAACGTTATAAATGCAGTAGATATTACTAATATAACTGTATTTCGTAGAATACTTTGGATTCCACTGTGAGCAGATTTTGCAGAAACTGTTTTAACACAAAGATGTGAATGCGAAATAAGTTGGCACATATAAGTATACTATGTACTAGGCTTGGACTATAAAACTATACTAAGCAATTATCTGATATAGCTTGGATACTGCTAGCATTAAAATATGCTTGTATGTCAGCCAGAGTAATGGATTGAGTCATCGTTAGCTAGCACCAAACTAGAAACGAATTTAAGATTTTTCAAGGCTTTTTGCATCCATGACGAATTTTGATTTTAAAAAAATATTTGCACCTTTTTTACCAAAATTATGTTGATCTTTTTTCAGCAATGAAATTTTAAGAACTAGCTACTGCCATAGAAGTACAACAACTCAATTTATTGCATTAAGCATTCCATGAGTTTTAAGAATAAAACAATGAAATCCAAAGATTTTCAAATTTTGAAGTATAGGTAGTTGGTAATTATAATTAAAAATTTAGCTATATTTTACTAGAGTTTAAAACTGTTTTTTACATACAGAGTATAAAATCATTACTTAGTAATTTAAAATATGATAATGATTACATATTAGAATTTTGCAGGTCAAATTTATGAATCTTGTTGAATATTTACGAAAATTCTTGTGAGTCTTATAATCTTCTTGAGAGCAAGTTTTTCTACAAAAGTATTCCATAAACTGTTCCAATGATTCATACTTGGAACATTTGTTATTTGAAACTTTAGTGAGTCTTCTTGGGTTTCGAAAGTGTCCACACGGTGGTCACCTCAACATCAACCACAGAGGGCGCAGACACAACTGTGTATCCCATTGAAGATAACTTGGCCAAATATTTGGTGATGAACTCCATCGGTGGATTGTTCTTGTCATTGATAGATGCCTGGTTCTCGTCCAAGCGTTTTGAACGGGCGTCATACTGCTGACGCCGGATTATCCAAGAAACAGTGTTGTGCTCATCATTCGCATCTTCATATTCCTCGTCATCCAGCATTCCCATCAATTTTGCTCGTTCCGAATTCTGGAATCCACACATTTTTACGTTCCACACATACGCCAGATTTGAGTTGTTGATTTTTCCATCGCGATGAACAGCTTTTTTCTCAGTCGCCCAAGCTTCCTCTGGTAAGAACCCCCAGTACAAACTATAAAAAGTATATAGATGATTCCACTGTATCTTAGGAATTTTTGTGTTTTATGTCACATCCCAAAATATTCTTCTAACTTTTTAACCTACCTTATTGTTACTACACTCATGGTTATGTTGACTGGGAACAAGTACTTTAGTGTTCTGATGTAGAGTTCCTGATCTGTTTAAAATTCCAATTAACCGAGCATTTTGGTAACTTAGCTATTTTTAATTGCCATTTTCCCATGTCTCATCACAAAACTAAAAATAGTTTACTTTTGAATAATGTGAACGCCGTTCTATGCTAATTTCTACACAAATTCATACACAATATTATTGATAAGGATACAAACTTACGGGATACTTGTTGGAACAGATATTTAACGGATTCGGTATTTGTCAAAGAAATTAAAAGTTCGGATTTGTACGTGTAAGTGCTACTTGTTAATTATACGAAAGTTTGTATTGTTTTATATTTATGATTAAATAATTAAAATAACAACGCCCACTTCATCGCTTGAAACTTCACATAAAATAGTAGATAGAACTAGATGTGAAATATACATGATGAGACGTATAATAATATTATCAGATGGTTCAATCGACATGAAAATTTAGATTCCTGCTAATCTTAAACTTTTTCTACATTCTGTACATGTAGTATAGTCACAACTTAAATATCAGTCTACATTGCTGCTTGAAATAGTAAGCAAGCATTCCTATTAAGCATCAAAATGTAAAGTACTTGCTAATATATACATATGTGCTTGCTTGCTTGGTGGATTATAAATTTAGAATTATATTTTTGCGAGTAGCTCCAAGCTCCATACGTGTTGTTTATTATCTATCAGAGGAAGGAAGTCCACGCTCATTCTGTTCTGCCTTAAGTAGAATTTTTTATTCTGTGTATCCTTTACGCATGTTGCGCTTTTCTCAGACTTATAACTTAAAAGTGCATATTTCTTTGATTTTTGATGAGTCACT
This sequence comes from Willowsia buskii, assembly GCA_034700685.1. Classification (NCBI taxonomy): domain Eukaryota; kingdom Metazoa; phylum Arthropoda; class Collembola; order Entomobryomorpha; family Entomobryidae; genus Willowsia; species Willowsia buskii. The sequence goes on along the minus strand of JAQIXW010003079.1, from coordinate 10,179 downwards.
ACACTCCTCAGCATAAAGTTAAAAGTGTAATATTGCAATTCTGTAAGAAAGCCATACATGCAACATTTTATGTTCTGTAGTTTTTAATACCTGATAAAATTGGGTGTAAAATTTATAATGATTGCAGCAGATTTTTCGAAATTGCTAATTAAAATTAAATCAATAATAGACTCTTATTTATGAAATGTTTTGTCTCTCTCTGTACAAATTTGATCAAGAGAACTTAATGAACAAACTATTTGTCGTTCTGTTATTAATGACGATAATGAGAGCAGATAATAAGCTAATATTACGTAAGAGTTCACAAATATTTTGGAAGGTAAATGAATTTACCGGATGTGTAATCATGCATTTAAATAATATGAAATTTATCCGCTGCCGAATATATACACTAAAACAGCATCAATCTAGAGATCGAAGTTGAAGCTTCCCAAATACGTTCATAAGTTTATCATGCATGTTCGCGTGCCGTGCCAAAAGAAAATGTGTGGAATAGCGTAAGGCAATTATTTTTTTATTCAATCTCTTGTTTTACCAACTGCGTCATAATTTTTTCATTTGATTTCAATTTTACAAAACTGGAGTAGGTGAATGGAGTAAAAAATCAATTCACCAGTTGCTTTCAAGAGTCCGAATGAATGAAGCTGGATTCCCATAGTCCTCAGAGGAAAGAGTGTGTGATCCTGAGGAGGCGATATTCCAGTCATCTAATTTTTCCAGAATCTCAGTGGCTAGTTCATATGGGGGAAAACAAGCGTTTGGACTAGCCTGTAGTGGAAATATCACTATATTGACAGCACCGTCAGTCTTGTTTCTCAGTTCCGAGATTTGTTGCGGTTGGAACATCTTCCGAATTTTGTTGGCCATCCCAGTTTTTATCCCATTCACCTGGACACCCCAACAGTGGGGGAATATGGAATTAGGAATTTCAAATTCTGTAAAGGTGTGATACCTCAACCAATGAAGAATACAAAACTGTTTGAAATTTGCACATAGGCAAACAACACATTGATAAATTTCAAAGTTTATACTTAAGGAACACCATTATATGAATAATTATTTTATTTTCGTACACTACTGTTAACACAGGCATTTTGAGCACAGCACGCTCCAATTTGAAATGACACGGTAGCAAGACTTCTCTAGGCAACCTGTTTTGTCAGTAGCACAAAAAACAATTTTCAAAGTTTGTTTTTGCTGAAAGGGAAAGGACACAACAATAGTTTAGAAATGCACTAAAAACAAAACAAACCTTTCTCTGTAATTTCCAATTTGGTTGAACTTAAAACTATGAACTGGAAACAGTTAGGATCAATGTCGCTTTAATATATATTGCAATGGATGAGTTTTTGAAATATTTAAAAAAAAAATTTGGTGAGTGATATTTGGTTTGTTATACATTATGTTTTTAATAAAAGAATGAAAAGTGAACCAATTAGTGTGATCAGCAAACAACTTGATCATGAATGGCAACTGTTCACTCTCCTTGAAATGTTGTGGCTTATATATATAATGCTAATAATGTTTGAAGAGAATGATTATATATGCCTATAACGCACATTTTTATTTGACTTCTATATACCTAGTATTGCATAATACAATTCCGATTTTATATGCCTGCAGAATGTGTTAGGGTAAACGTTAAAAAGCATAGAACCACCAAAGACATATTATGCATCTGCAAGCTTGGTAGAAGTGAAACGTTTTGGGTATTAATTTTTTCCCGATGATACGTTGAGTGCAAAGTATTTACAAGTCAGTAAATGCATTTCATGTTTCATGCAGGTTTTTTATGGGACATGTGAAAACTCAAATGATTTGAGGTTACAGCGTAGGGTAGTATACTCAAATTTAATAACATTATAACAGATACATACATCATGAATATAATTCTTGTTTTTGGGAATTTGAGGACTAAGATATTTTTAATTAATTATAAGCTCTCTGATAATTTTCTCAATTAAAATAGGAAATAAAATGCTGAAATTTCTGATATGAAAGTTTTTCAACAAAATTTCAGTTGCATAAAAATGTAAGCATTGTGACTGGATGTTAGAGCTGTACACGATTACATGTGAGCGTAATTCCAGATGATAAACTGTCTTGTGACCATTTATGTACTACATGCTCTTTCATGAAGCAAAATGCAGTGCAGAGGGAGAATAGCATGCATAGAAGAAACTGGTGTAGGATGAACATATGTATTTTATGTCATCAGTTTTCAGCGCACATTCAGGCAAAAAGAAATAAACTGTGAAACCTGTCATCTTCATTTAAATGATTATATATATCATATTATAAGATTTAGGGAATTCCGGACTATACATAAAGTATGCAACTACACTATAAGTTATATACTTTTGCTACATTTTCAGCTCATAAAGATAGTTTAGTAAATAGGATAAAGACTCTGCGTTATCAATAATCATAAAATTATGGACTAGTACCAAGAAAAAAGAATATATTAATTGATTCATATATCTGGTAATAATTTGTGTTTTTCAAAGAGACTGGATGGTGCTTTGCAAAAAGTGATTTTGCCTAGCTAGCTTTACCAGACATGGGAATTTTTACGGTTCACCGGATCGATGATCCAAGATAAAAGGAATTTGAAAATCAAATTTCAGGGTATCGGGGTAATGTATCCCTGTAATAATTTTGGGGAAAACTTATTTTGCTTTAGGAATTTTTCTGGAACATTAGAAAATATTCACTACTATCCAGGTATTTAGGCGAATTTTCATATTCGCTTAGAACGCATCGAATTTTTCTCTTAACTCACTATGACTTTATATCACCACCAGTTTTTTTACAGCTTTTGACCTTTGCCTTGACTTGACTCCTTCTGACTAGCAGTATTTGTTTAACCTTTCCAAATGCAGTTTATACTATGCCATATAATTTGTGCAGTGCATTAATATTATGCAGCAAAGCGGCACACACTTTCGATCGTATTTCAAGCTGTAAAAATCTTAAAGAAAATGGAATAAAAATGCCTTATCAATTACCATAAAAGCATAGATAACTATTGATAATAAAATATCCACTTATTCATAAACCTGGTAATTATTTACGTTTTTCGCAGAAAAATGTTTCTCCGCAATGAATAGGCTGCTTAGAAACTCTTGTTTAGAGCAAAGATGTACTCCGTAGCGATAAAACGATGCGTCAATTGACACGTGTGTGTTCATCTTTTCGTATCAGTTTTCCGTTTCTGCGTGGCATCAGCGATAATTTTTTTTATTAAGGAATCCACGTGGGATTCAGAGCTATTCGTAAGGATTTCCATGTCTTTAGTACAACCACATGGATTACAGAGTAAAAATTTAATTAAAGCTTTCTCAACTCTTTACTCATTATGACTAGCATACATGAAGCAATATTTTAAGGAAACACGTTTTCCCCTTATATGATGAACAAAGCAAATTTAAAGATTTTCAGGGTTAAGCCTCTTATCTTTCTACGAAGTAGCGCATCCTTGTGACGTTCAAGCGTCAAAGAAGAAGATACCGAGAATTACATTACCAATCAAATAATTTCTCTAGGTTGTGGCGGCAGAAATAATAAATCATGTCAATCTGTCGATATGACAACCATAATATTTGGATTAAATATGAATGTATGATGATATAATGTTTGCTTGACCTTATAAAAACTGTATTTAAAGCAAGTGAGACACGAACAAATCATCAGTTTTATACATAAAAGTGTCCAAACTAAAATCACTGCAGGAGAGAAGTTTTTTTCAGATCACGAATTCCAAAATATTTTAAAACCCTTTCAAAGTGCCTTCTTGGCAATTTATTTGATTTGCATTTATTGCAACGTTTTTTCAATGGTGATGGAGTGATTTCAGCAGTGATGGAAGCAGAGAAACAGAGAGAGGAAGGAGAGGAACGCAGTGTGTGATGGAAACAGGGTAAGCAAGAGCGCGCGTCACCATGGGAATTCAAGCACCTGTAATTAATTCCTGTACCCGCAGATTCCTCCATTCGGGCAATTTGAGTTTTCCATCGTAATCTCCGCATTTTAGTCTACCTTTGAGTGGAAAAATTTTAAAGCTTTAAAGGGGACCACTCAAAGCATTCCCTCGTGATTAAAGACTTATTTTTCAACTTGATACTCCTTATGACTTTGGCACATGAAAGATTATATTTTTTTAGAAAATACATATTCATTAATTTTCTAACCTTTTACCACGAAATAAGCAAGTTTCATGACTTCATGGGTGAGGCCTCTTATCATTCTTTAGAGTTGCACGTATCTGTGTCAATATGAAGAAAATGCCGAGTATGATCTTATCAATCAAGTTTACGCAATTGTGGCTTAAGAAATAATAAATCATCGGAATCTGTGAATACGACAGTCATAATATTTGGAATGAATCAGAATGTATATTGATAGAGTTCATGCACAGCATTTAGAAAAACTGTATTTAAAGCAGATGTGACAAACACATACGATCAGTTCTTCACACACAGAAGTGCTCAGATTAAAAAAGACACTGCAGAGAGATATCTTGTTCAGATTTAAAATCCGGAAATATTTTAAAGCCTATCAAAATGCCTTCTTGGAAATATATTTGGCTTGCATTTACCGCAACATTCTTTCAACAAGTTTTGTTTGGTAAGTTTTACTTGTTTTCAGTAATTTGCCCAATAGGTTGAATTCAATATTTCATTTTTCTTTTGTTACCTTGTAAATTAATTAATTAATTGTACTAATAATGTGAATTCTTAAGGTTGGTCTGCATCGGAGCCAAGGCAATTTACAACTGGCGTTGAGGTACGTTATTATATGAATATATATTTAAGGAATAAAGAATACAGAGTGTACCAAATGCGCAATATTTTTTATAAATTTTAAATAATAAGCAATGTGTTTAAATGTTCAGAATGAAGTGTAAAAAATCTATTAATTTTGACAGACGTGCACCGAAACTGAGTCAATCGAATGGAGAATTCAAAACTTATTTGCTATCGTTCAAAATGAAACACTGATTAACCAGCAAGTAATCGAAGTAACAGTAGGTGCGTCTCCAACTTGTACAACAACTTGGTTAATTGGTTTGAGAAGCAATTCTAGTTCCAGACATGTGGATCTTTACTTCAAGTTACTCAAAACGTTTGGGATAAGCCCACAAATATCAACAAAAATTACGTCTCAATATAAAAAATCTACTGGTGAAAGTGGATACTCAAAGCTGGTGATAATCTAATTAATAATTGTTCCCTTTGAAATTTTTTGCTAAAAAGTTAAACGCTTGTCAATTTTTCATTATAGCAAAACGCCACTATTCTACCTCAAGATGAGATGGTTCGATACCTTTTGTTCCATATCACCTCTAAGGAAAAGTGGGACTCCACGTATTTGCACCAGAAGAACGACATAATTCTTGAAATAAAAATTGAAACCTCCCAAATAAGTTCATATGTTAATTCTGCAAGATCACGTGCTTTTGAAAATAACATAAAATTATTTGACAAAAAGTTTTTAACTAAACTGCAGGATGATTTTTCAGTGCTTTTGTCCAAAGACGAATACACAGATTTAAACATTGTTTGCAGTGATGGCAAACTGATTGCATTGCATAGCAATATTCTCTCAGGTTTGTATGTCATGATTAAGACTCATTAGGAATCTTCGTTATCTACTTTGAAATAGCAATAGTACCAAATATTATGTTTTTATTTTGTCAATTTCAGTGAGATGTCCAAAATGTTGGTCAATTTTGCAACCTGGAGAAGCCCTAGTCGTCAATAGGAACGACACCTACAACATGAATGATGTGAGTTCTGCAACCATGGAAATACTGGTTCACTACTTCTACACGGGGAAATTGCAACCGGGTTGGGAGAATGCGAATACTCTCTGGGAATTTATTTTAGTAGCGAAAAAGTTTGAGTTAGTTGAAATTCTGGAAATGCTTGACACCGTGATTGGAGAAAGGCCTGGGTTGGCTTCAAATATTCATTTATTAAATCTTGTAAAAAATGTGGGTCTTCATACCGCTGAGTCGGAAATGGTGAAAACAATAGTGAAAAGGTCTGTTGCAGCTAAAAATAGTAGTGATATAATTGCAATGTGTCCATAGAATACAAATAAGAAATCATTAAAATTTGCTAAGTTTGTTTTACCTTTACCAATAATATGAACATTTGGAAATTAAAACTCATTTATGTCAAGACATTTCTATATTGTAATGCAAAATTTAGTGCAAAGTAAAAAGCTATAAATAAATTGGAATAAATTTTTTGATCGATTTGCTTGCAATAAATTAAAAGTTATCTGCACAGACAAAGACTGCTTATTTCAAATTTTTGCACCAACTTACATATTCTTTTTGCATTCACGATTGCGCATGATATTATTCATTCTAGCTTAACCCAAAAACAATAATTTGCTGTATACTGTAATGGTTACAGCATGGAAATGAAAAACACAATAGAAATTGTCAATAGCAATAAATTTTGTATTCAATTTCTCAAGTCCAGATTTATTTCGATTCCAGCTACAGTATAGGTGAAACCGAAATGTAAAAAACCAGAATAATCAGCAATTGCTTAAATATCTTTAACTATCTTGTAATCATTTGTTTATAGTAGTTGTGGTAAATTTACTGAAGGAAAACTTGGACGGAGAGATTTTGTGTGTAATCCATCCATTCAACAAGCAGTTTTTCTATGGAAAAGACTAATTTCAACTTTATTATTGAGAGTAGATAACGACTCTCATAGAAACCTTGACACTAATACATATAAAGCCAAGGCTATGTATGAGTTTGTAAGTTGGTGTGCTTTTCCACAAAGTTTATTTTAGAGATATGAGACATGTCTATTTTTACATAATATGATGCCAATACATACTGGCTGTGTTATGGTAAACGATAAAAAATGCAATGCTGTCCACTGTAAATGGTTTGATAAGCCTTTTCACTTTTTTTCTGCTTGTGAAACGTTTTTGGTGCTTATTTTCTTATGTGAATACGTTGAAAACGTACAAGTCGGATAATTTTACCAGAACGTGCTTTGGAACGCTTGCAGTCATCACCTAAATTATCATAGCAATTAGCCAAGATAATGTGCATCATCGTCAGTACTGTCATGTTGGTTTAAGAATGACTGGCGCTATAAACATTTAGCATATAAAAACGAATATTCTCATCACCAATACGTACGCAGATGAAACGCGTTCATATAAAAAAATCGTTATTGAATTTTACAGAAATTTTTATTCCATCTAATTACTTGATTTCAGACTTTAATCCTTTCTCATAATAGTTAATCGTACATGCCAACTTTCAGCTTAATTGCGAGAGAGATGAATAGGCAAGTTAACATATTTAAAATAAATTTCCATCAAAACATTTCTAAAAAAATATTTATAAGGCCAAAGTTAGTCCAGAGTAACAACGATGAAAAATTAAGATGTGAAGAAGTTGTATAAATTATATTCTGGTGTAAATATATTAAAAAGTACTCGCCATCAGCAAAAATTACATGTTTCAGAGAAGGAGACCTACCTACAAGCTTTCCTTGTTTTTATGAATGTGAAAATTACATTGTTAGATTTTTTGCATTTCATTTTAGATCTTTCTCCATTCCATTTTTTGGCATTGCCCACAAATTATAAACCAAGTATTCATTCCCTGTCTTTTAAACAAACGCTTAAATGCCGTATCATTACATAAATACAGCTCTAACTAAAATAGGATTAGCCGTACTGAGTAAATGCTTTATATTCTGCCAACAGTATTTACAAGGCAAGTACATTCGGACATTTACAGATAACCTGGAGAAAGCATCAAATTGCATTGAAGCGATAACGCTATTTCTTTTGTGAGTACATTAGTATCAAATTCTAAGGATACGGTTTTTATTACGGTGTACTACTTATTATTCGCTATGTATATAAAGAGAAAGCCGATATGATAAAATTATGTATGTTTTACAAATATCTGTGCATACTACTGAAATAAAAATAAAACATATGTAAAATGCAATAGTATAGCTTTTATGTTGCACATTTTAAATAGCAGATTATGTATATGTTGAACGATATTCATGATCCAGTATAAATTCTACTAAAAATGATTGAATTGCCAACCTATTACAAATATATTGTGGATCCGTATGCACATAATATGGAACTATGCTTTTTCATTTGCTGACAGAAAGGCAAGTCAATTGAATGATGGAAAAATTAGCTAAGCGGCTAACCAAATATTGCTGCCCAGGGCCATCAGCATTGAAAAATAGCAGACATTTTTTTTTGTTTTTGCCACTTTTCTTTATGGCAGGAAATCGACACAAAGAGAGCCAGATTGTGACTTATGATGATATTTACAAGCAATCAAGCTTTTATTTAATATGCCACTTTCAGATTTAATGTTTTGCCAACTACACGATAATAGTTATAGTTTTTTTGAATATTTAAAAGTAAAAGAAGTGAAAGGAATGAAATCTTATACAAGCAGTGGCCAGCATTTCTTTTCCACAGTCCAAATGAATTCCGCAGATTTTCCAGAGTAAACAGTGTGCGATCCTGAGGAAACAATCTTCCAGTTTGGTAATTTCTTGAGAACCTCAGTTGCGAATTCATATGGAGGATATTTGTTGTTCACACATGTCTGTCTAGGAAATACTACCAAATTGACAGTCCCTGTATTCTTGCTAAGTTCCATGACAAATTCGGAATGGAACATCTGCCGAAATGTATGGGCTACCCCATAATTCACCCCATTCACCTGTACGCCCCAGCGGCGAAGCATACCACCATTTGAATTAGCAACTCCTAGATTCGCGAACACATCATACTTCAATCTGTGAAGAAAACAAAAGTGTTTTTAAAATTATAGCTTTACAGATAGCGTATTTTATAACTGAGTCATTACATTTAAAATTATATCGCAATTCTTACACTATTGTAATCACAGGCATTTCTCTGGCCCCTTTCCGATTCGAAATGACGCGGTAGCACAGATTAACCTTTAGAGAATTCGTCTGTTTTTACACGCCTTAAAATATAATTTTTAAAAAAAATTTTTAGCCTGAGTTTCAGTGCTTATTCGATGTTACAAAAACTTACTGTAATTTTACCTTTGTATAATTTTTAATTGGATTCCAAATTCCGAATATAAACACTTCATTTCAATGTATAAAAAAATATATCTCCGAATTCTTTGTTTATCTCCGAGCAAAATGCTATCTCTAACTAACTATGAATTTATCAATGCTTAGATGCTGTGCTATAGTAAACGCTAGAAAATACACTACTGCTTGCTGCACATATAATAATCATTAGTAAGCATTTTTATTTGGATATCTTTTTTGCATCTTGTGAAGTGTTTTTTGTGGGTCTGCTTCTTTTCACAGGTTCAGTACAAAGTACAAGTCAATAAACAGATAATGAATACAATTAGAATTTATACTAAGCGTAAAAACTTTTATAATTTGATGTGGAAAAAGTATGCTACTTTTTACTTTAGTTAACTAGTGTACTGAATGCATTTCAGCAGCTTTCAGGTATACTTTGATAGTTGGTAGTAAAAACAAATTTAGCGGACTGTAAGAAAAAAATTGAAAACAGTACGAGTTATAAATTGTAGAAAAGGGTGTTCATTTCTGTGTTTGTTTCATCTTTATTCCGTTTTGTATCGGGGAAGAAATTTTAAGCATGGGGGCATCCATAAATGCGAGAATCATCCTATCCGATCAGCATGCTTATGATTATCTAATAAGTAGCTTTATGCATTTCAATTTGGCAAACGTTTTTTTAGCTCAGGAAAAGATGCCAAGTTTGAAGCGTGGGGAAGTAAAGTGACAAAACGTGAAGCAAATGGTAGATTGCAATCAACGCATTTTCCTTTTCCTCTTCATGACAAATAAGAAAGGAAAATGTTTGGTTACTAGGAACGAGAATTCATATATAAATTTTGCAATCACATCTAGATGAGAAGTGTTTAAGTTTGAAAAAAACTAAAAAAAAGTATAATATCAACAATACAAAATTAACTACTTTTTTATTTACTCAAGTTCATTTCACTTTGCTTACAAATGCAGGAGAAAATTACATTTTCACTTTTTCATCAGCGTCCACAAACCGGTCACATCAGCACTTACGGAAGTTGGTGCTGCAATAACACTATACCCCTTTGAAACTAACTGATTAACATACTTT
>JAQIXW010003078.1:0-13896 GCA_034700685.1 Willowsia buskii | reverse complement strand
ACGGACGGACAGACGGACGGACGGACGGACAGACGCCACGGACATTCTGAGTAACTTGCTAAGTCGCAAGTTAATAAGTCCATATGCAACTTTGGAAAATAGTAAGAAGCTAGTAAATTTGTTGAAGCGACACTAATAGAGTACGATCCTAGTAACATTTAATATCGTCTGATACGCACATCGGCGGCAGTGCCGAATCGGCACATCTCAAGGTGTATACTTACGTTGGAATGCAAGCAATCTTGGTTGAGATTGAGACCGTTCCTTATCGCATCTCAAGTGAACCATAAAACTTGCTTTCTTCGAATATGATGCCCTAGTGAAGCAAATTGTTTGGACAGTATTTATGTCGAATTTTCGATGCTGCTGGATGCAAAAAATATGCATTAAAAAATAAACTCGAGTCTCAAATTTCGATATAATAAAATTTTATTATTTAATTAAATACAATACATTGAGTAAAACAAGTAACATAAATTCCATTTTAAGTAATTTTTAAGTAGCTGTTGAGTTTCTAGTTTCCCAAGATGGTTAAATGTATCGTAAAGTTCAACCAATGTATTTAGTAAAATTCATAAACAGTTGTAACGTACGAATAAAGTAAATTTATTCCATGTTTAATAAAAAAGTTCACAAAAATTTAGAATATCAGTATAAATAGGAACAGGCGTATTTACCTCATCAAAAATATTGATGTTGAGTTGATGAAAGATGACAATGTAATGTGAACGTAGGGTTATTCCTACTGAAAGGGTGGCATTTACTACCAATGAAGAAAATCCACAATAGCTTAAGCTTTTGACTTGATTGAACAAATACCTAGTGAAATTGAAAGCTACTTTTATAATGATCATTAGATATGATGAAGTATAGAATAAAACGAAACAGATAGTTGAAAAGCCTTAGTCTGAAATTCAAAACAGGAAGATGAACTGGATAGATTTCTATAAAAAAACTGATAAAAGTGAAACGAGTTGGCAAATTAAAATATTTCGTAAGATAAGGAAACTGCGAGACAGATTTATTTAAAAACGAATCAAAGAAAACTCTAGGCATATGAGAGCCGAGTAGCAAGAACTATGAAATCATCTTTAAAATGAGTGAAGAAACATTAACGAATTTGATGTTAAAGTATCAGCGACAGAGAACTATAAATGTATCAGTGTAGAAGTTACAATGAACAACTGTGAGAAGCAGAAATTCAAATTGCAACGCTATCATCGATTGATACTCTTTTGCACGAAGAACTTTCCAATAAATATTTGAATACGCAAACCGAAAAAAGAAAAGTGGTTGACAGATAAGAGCGGAGTTGATCAATGTCTTAAAATTTGTTGGTAGTTCCATGTAGATTACCGTTGTCACAGCTACTGTTTACATACAATTATTCAAAACGATTTAAAGAGTAAATATATATAAAAAATTTCATCATCACAACTGTAAATCATCAACAATATTAATGTAATAGTAATAATAATAAATAAATAACTTAAATTATTATTTTATTGAATTACATTATGCCTTATATTTCTAACAACGCTTTTATTCTAAAACTCCATATATTTTCATTATGTAATATCTTTATTGTAATCACTCAATACAAATGATAAATTATTATGTGTAAATTGATAACTCCTATTTTTTTAACTTTTCGTTTATATAGGCATCTACAAATCACACCAATCCCTCCATACTTCCAACAAATCAATCTTGTAATATTTTAATCTTTTGCCTGTTTAGTAGTGCAATATTATAGCTAAATTTTATTTTAAATCTTTGACAGTTATCTTTGGATCATTGGTTGAGAACAGCCGACAAAACTTATACTTTCCTCACAAGTTAGTGGTATTGATTTTTTAGCAAACATTTAGGAATACTTTTTTTACGAGAATTAATAGCCTTTTCTTAGTTACATACAAAGAATTATCGTGTGAGTTTTTACAAAATAAGCAATCCACCAATCGCTTGTGAATTTATTGAGGAGGTTATATGTAAGCTGCGTAATTATATATTTTCATACGATCACTTTCATGTTGCTGTGTTAGCACTTGAATTAAGTTTTTTTATAGAAATAATTTCGAATAAGTTGTCTCATTCAATTTAGATTTGGTTACTTGTAAATTTCCTTTGAAAATCCCATTAATCCAGCATTGTTGAGTATTTCTATTCCTTCATTTTATACAATACATAATACTCCTATTTACAAAATTGTTGCCAAATTAGCATTAAATTCAACCCTGAATGTATTGTTAAGAGTACTTTTTTTGTTTGTTATCGTATTCTCGTAAATTGTGGTGCGTACAGTTTTTATAATATAAAATAACCAAATCAATTAGGGTACCCTGATTTGTCATCATATGGAAGTAGGTTCTTTCGATTGATTTCACTACATTCTCATTTGTCCCCTTTAAATTTCTGTGGATTTGAATTTTCCAAATAATCGCCTATATCTAAATTAGTATTAAGTATTTCCTTTTTTAGATTAGGATTTTGGAATGCCTTTGATCCAACTAAATAGTAGCATGTGTAACGATAACAATGGTCAACATTTATAATTTAAATTAACGAAACGTGTGGCTACGACTACAACATCATTCGCCCAAAGCGAGTATAAATAAATTATTTTATCTTAAAAAGCTTCTGTGAGCCAAGGAGATATTTTACATAAAAGACAATATAAGTAAAACAATGGTTGGACAACATATAACAATGTCATATATGATTACAAGTAACAAGGTACTAATGTCAACGCTTCCATCAGCAATTGTAAATCGCTGATGGTTTAAATAACTAAACACTAACAAAACTAAGATTAAAACTATGTTTGATTCCCATTTATATCCCATTTCTAAATAAATGGCTGTAAGTTATTTGATTATCATTATCATTACATCTTAGAAAGTGTTTTAGTGTTATCAAACATTAAAATCACGCAACAACAAAAGAAAAAATTACGCAGCCGTTAAAGTAAATATTTCTTTGTCCTTTCTGGAAGTTTCTTTAAAAAAATAGAAGGTCACCCGCAATCGCTCAAGTTCATCCTCTATTGCACCATATAAATCACTTATCACTTACAACGCTCATCCTAACTATCACTTCCTTTCCTGTTCCAATTCCGTTAGAAAAAATTTCCGTTACAAAATCTTGTAAGAATTTCTCTATAATGCTATTCAATGGAATCATGAATATTTTTTGAAGCATGCACACAAAAAAGAAACATCTTCCTGACTTAATGTTTTACTCACTCATGTATGTAATATGCGGTTAAGCCTCTTATCAACTATCCCCCTAAAAACCTTTCAAAACCTATCTATTTATACATTCCACAAGTTTAAACTGTGAAATTGAATTTAGTAGTACAACAGTTAGACATTGAAAATATAAATTCAGAAACTAGAAGTAAAGCTTTACAGTATATAATGCTTTTGGGAGGACATTTCTTGTAAATTTACTCTTTAAAAAATAAATGGAGTAACTTTATTTGCAGAAGTAGACGATAACTTAAAAGGCAGCGTAATGAATAATAATAATAAGGTACTTTCGACTCAACCGTCACGTTAATATGAAACATAACGACTCCTATTAGTAACGTTAAATTACCAGGTCATACTTTCGCCGTTAACCAGAGTTTGAATTGGAGTACGTAACGACAAATATTATCATGTAACTTGTTATATAAATAAAAAATAAATATATATTATTTATAGTCAAACGTGCACACTCAATCTCAATCAAACACTCTTAGCATGCCTACTATTAACTAAAATTTTGCATACAGCGAATAACCCCAATCCCGAAACCATTTATGCCTATTTATAATTTATTTACAAAATACCAGTTGGTTCAAAGGAATCTTTAAGTTAGTTATAAATCTTGTAAAGTTAATGCGGATCTGTTCATGTGGGCTGGCATAACCATACAAAATGGGTAAGCTGCAAATTGCGTGGGCAATAATTTCAATTTCAAAATTCATCTCTCTTCAGAAATACAATGATTCGTGTTAGTTCGTGAAGAAACTGATCGTTATTTTAAAACGTTAAAGTTCATGCAAAGAAATTGTTTTTAAAAGTTTCTTATTTCGACAGTACAGCGATTTGCGTAATACGTTTGTATTCGGGAATATCCTTTTTCTTACGTAACTACCTATCATAACGTATTTCGCATATAATATTTCAATTGCGATCTTAACATCTAAACGTCTATATAATCGCCACGAAAATATGATGTGTACAAGTACTCGTAGTTAGTAAATCCTCGACTAAAACTTGCTATGCGTTTTTAACTAAACTTTACAGTTCTAAAAATAGGAATCTGAAAAATAGAAAAATACGTAGCCTATAATAGTTAATGGTGTTTAACAAAAAATAACAAAAAAAGGATTCACAATATAACTACTAATGATTGAAACATATGATTACTCTATAAAGAGGCATTGTACAAAAACTATTTTGCGCCACGTTACATGTTCCAAAGCTAAAAGCAGCGTTGATAACCATGAACTGGCTCATAACGTTTTCTAGCACCAACAGAATTCAGCGATGTACTTTGCATTCACGCAGAAGGTTTTCAACAACAAGTGATAAATATGGTTTTGTTTTAACAACTGTAACAAGGGAAAATATGGGATTTCCTCTGAATGCGAATGTTGAGATTTCAGTTGTTCTTTGTGGAGTTGATCACCATTCTCGTGGCAAAATATTATGGACTATATTAATACTATTATTGTCACAATGACACGAGTAAAGATAAGACAAGTAATTATAAACAATATTAGATTACATGTTAAGCATACTAAAATATGTGCACCAAAAACTAGACCATTCAATGGTTGCCACAAATCTAAATAACCTAAAGAATAATGTGAAAGGTTAAAAACTTAAATTAGGGAAATAACGGCAATAATAATTTATTGATGAATTAATATGTTCAAGATGTAATTTCTCTAAGAAATAAGATTTTTTCCTATAAACATCACAGGCCAAGCTTTTTATCTACAATTTGATAAAATTAATTGTTTGTATGCTTACATTACATTGTGAGTGAATGAAAAACAAACAGAGATTCCTCAACAAATCAAATTTCTATTCAGTAAGTACTGTAGCGGTATGGAATATAAATAAATAACTACAAAACCTCTTACTATTAGAACTATTCAAAATAAATATTGCTGAAGTAAAATATATAATTCAAGTATAGAAAAGAGACGGAAACAAAGTTCTGGAAAGATAATTTCTTCAGATAGTTATTAGATAGAGCTCATTTTAAAACTCAATTTTAAATCTCGTGAAAAATTCATAAAACCTAAAAGGTTTATTTAAAGTAATTAATCCATTTCCACCGTCGAATGTCACAATTTGTCAGCTTTTTCAAACTGACCAAGTTTGAGAGCACAAAAAGAATATGTAACTGTTTCCGTCTTTTGATAGGCAAATAAATAAATAACTGCGTATAAGCGAAGATCATAAACAGCAAAAAACAGGATGCAAATTAAACTAATAACTTAATTCGCTACAAGCTAATCGTACGTGAGTATGCTTTATAAGTTATATTCTAATATCGATTGCTGCAGTGAAAATAGAATAAAAGATTGTTTGAAAATATTTTCCACAACGCTCCATATCTTAAAGCCGCCTAAAGATTACTTAACGTTTCTATATACTTTCGTCTATCTAACAATATATTATGTTTGTAAATTTTGACTTTCAAAAATATAGACAAGAATCAAATCTTTCCTTCACAAATACGCCTACTTTGTCATCCTTAAAACAAAATAAGAAAACAATTATTACTAGTCATGTGGACATACATATGCAATAAAGCATAAATTCCAATGAAATGGAAATCAATTCATTGATGAGAATTTTTATGCTTCTGTAACGCCAACATTACTGCAGTATTTTTTCGGTTCAGTTAAACAGCTATTTGTGCCCAATACAAAAGTAGCTGCTGCACTTGTATCCTATTTATATTACAAAACTGTTCTCAGTGTATCCTAATGAACTTGTACAAGTTAATTACATACTTATTGTTAGTTAAGTGTAAAGTAAATACACAAATTAATTAGGTAGGTATTATTTAAATATCGCCTTGTCCAAACTTAATTTTCCTTGACTCTTTATAAATCTATCAACTATAACTTTCGTTAAAAAACGTTTTAAAATTACATATTCTGCGATTGTGCTGTCATTTGACCTTTCACTATCCCTACAATTTAATTGTTTATACACATAAGGTAATCAATAATAACTAGGATGCTTGCGTTTTCGCTTTGTAAGTTTTTGTAAGTACTATTGTTTGTAAGTTAGTTTCATTTGATAGAAACACGTCGCAATTTCATTATGCAAAGAGTGAAGAAAGTGCCCATTATACAATCCAGTTGTGAGATGAGAAGTCATATAGAAATTGTAATAAAAATACTTAAATTCATTCGGAAGGAATCGATTGAATCAGCATGCTCAAGTCGTAACTTTAAAAATCTTAAATCGTTCTTACAAGATGGAAATCGGCAAAGAGTAAAAGTAAAAGAAGAGCTACCACATTGCGTGCGCATATGTATTATGTACTTTAAAAAAATCTTTACAATTATTTTCTCTGGTCACTCAAAAAAGTACATTGCGCCTCCTCATAAAACTTGTCATCTTGACGATAAAAGCTCTACAAAGTGTTTATGCAGTTATGTATTCTTGCTTGGTTTGGTCAGAAGAAGGGTTGTAGTAGTAACAATCACATTGTTGAAAAATGTACGAGTTATTTATGCAGGATGAATTTGAAGACAAAGAACACAAGCATTGTATTATGTAGTCCTTGCAGGAGGTGGAAGAAATGAGAAAAGACTGTATCTCGCTTTTTTGCAAAATACATTAATAGAACTAGAGCGTCTTCAGTTTTATGATTAAATGTGTAAGACCACAAAAAGTCAAGGAGAAGGTGACAAATATTAATCCCTTTTTTTATCAAAGGTAATCAGTCAATCGTACTTAAAACTTTGTTTTCCTTCAGGAAAAAAATCATTCTTTTGTCACTAATATGCTTACGCATATTCTTATCCTGGTTAGTGCTCAAACTTTCTAAATTAAGGTCTCTCCCTTTAACATTTCCGTATGACCTACAAAATAAGAAATTTCGCTCTGGCAGTAACAGCGATACTAATTAACTATCTCTCTGGGTATTTGTAACAATAAACACTAATAATGATAAATAAATACTGCGGTTTCGTTTGATTTACAATTGGTTGTTGAATAGCATCACTAAAATAATATTACCTATTATTACCTACTCATCATGAAATAAAAGTTAACCGTGTCGATTATGTTGGTTGGTATATATATGCCCTGTACTACATACATACCAGTCGATTGGAATGTTAAAAACTCAGTTATCTTAATAGAATACTCTGCGAAATTGTGGATTCTACGAGTCTATGATCCACTTTATATTTTAATTCTTCTTCAAAATATATGTTCCATCTGATACATTGCCTAGTTCTTCTTCTTCTTTTTGAAGTAAGTGTCAGCATAGTGACTTGAGAGAGTAGTTGCAAGATCGCCAGAATTGCAAAGTGTTGGTGGCTGCAAGGGATTGTGACCAGGCGCGTTTCCAAGGTGACCAAGGTTTGGAGGACCATTGTTTAATCCCATTGAAGAAGGAAGAAAACCATCCAGGTCGAGACCTGTCTCATGGTTAACCTTTCGCTTTTGACCCATCAAGTTGTTATTGTTATTCATAGAATTCGCTCCAGGGCTGAGGGAATGGTTCCCCCAAATGTTCCGAGTTTGCACCCCTGGGAAATTGACTGAATGGTGTGTTTGGAGATGGTGTGGAGCCCCAAAACCCCCCGAATTGGGAGGACTCCCCAACACCTGATTGCTCCATGGAGTTGGTGTTGGGGAAACATTCCCGTTTCCCGACTCGAGTAAACTTTTGTTTGACGAGCGGGGGAAAGGGGAATACGAGGGTGATCTTGGGCTGGAGCTACTCATTTCGCTGCTGCCATTTGATCCACTTCGCTGGGGAATCGATTGACCTCCATGGTGATTGCTGCTGTGTCCATTGTGAAATGAACGGTTGTTCCCGATAGGGGAAGGTGGAGTGCTCATTCCAGAACTCCATGTGTTATGTTTTAATCCATTATATCCATCATTATTTCCTTGATCAGTCTTCATTGACTGCATTAACAAATCCAGAATAGCATTGGAAACTCCGCCTTGATCCAAGCCACTAGACATGGAAGACCCACGCTGCATATTGGGAAGATGAGAAACGTTTTGTTGTAAAAGTCCGTTATGCATTCCTTGTTGGTATTGGTTCTGATGAGAGTTGTTAGCAAAAGGAATTGGCGATTTCGCGCCGTTGGACATGTCATTTGGATTGATGGAATTCCCGCCCAAAATGTGGCACAGGTTCTGAGGGTTACTCAGAAGATTGTTCAAAGCTTCTTGAAAATCTCCATTCATTCCATTCATACCTCTGTTTCCATTAGGAGCACAAAAGCCAGGTGGTGTGCTTCTGATTTGCTGGGAAGAATTATTTTGGTTGAGTCCAAATAGTTGATCGACAGAGCGTGCCGTTGCTGAGCTGTTACAGTTCGACATTGGAGATTTCATGAATAGAGGGCTTGTATTACCAGACACTGACTGTGACTCTGGTGATGAGGGTTGTCCGAAAAGGGAATACCAGACTGCTTGCAGTGGATCTCCAGGTGGAGACTTTGACGGGTTCATGCCAGTATCCATTGGTATGTCAAGAGCAGGAGAACTTAGACCAGAAGGACTTGGAAGTAAAGGACTCTGCAGATTTTTTAAAAATAAACGAAAACAAATTTCAAAGAGTTGTTACATTAATGTCATAATTTTTAATCATAAAGTAATGATAGAATGGGATATAATAGGATACCTTTTGAATTCCATTGTTTCCAAAGTTGGATGAACTTTTGTTTGTCTTGAAGGATGACCACTGGTCATCTTTTGGAGAATTGGAGGCACAATTGCTTCCAGATGAAGACCCTGGCGACATCAGCAATCCACCATTTTGGAAGAAACCATGTGGTAAGCCTCCATTCGAAGATTGGTCAAGCTGACCCATGCCCGACATATTGTTGCTTGAAGCAAGCCCTAAAAGTGTACTTAGGTTTGGACCGTTGTTCATAGAAGGAATTCCATTCATGAAGTGATCATTACATAATCCTCCACTGGATCCAACACCAGGTGATGAGAGGCCACTGGATCCTGAATTCCCTTTGCTCATAGCTTGTAAAGCTGCCAATAGTTGTTGATTTTGTAGTGCTGTGGCAGCATTTGAGGAATTGGGTGACATTTGACCACTTCCAGGAGTTCCGTTGGGAGTTAATGGTGAACCATTTTGCTGCATTTGTGAAGCCAATAAAAGTGTCAATGCTGTTTGGTGGGCATTTTTCATTAAGTTGGAATTAGATTGACTTGATGGTGATGAGCCATAAGGAACTTGTGGTCCCTTATGATATCCCTGTCGCTTTCCCGGTTCCCCATTGACACCCTTTCCTTTTTGCAAATCTTGTATTTGCTGCATGATTATTGCTTGAAGATTCTGGGCAACTGTACATCAAAATGAGAATTTAGATTAGTTGCAATTTATGCGAAACCTCAAAGCAACAGCTTTTCATCAATGCATACTGGTGCATGTAATCTAGGCTTATAACTTATAATCAATACAGTTTATGCATAATAATATTGCTTTAACGGTGACATGGAAACTTACACACTGGATTTTGCTTAGCCAAGCTTTGAAGTTGTTGGAAAACAGCGGGCGCAGGTGGATCTGGAAGGAGAGCACTTTTACCTTTGTTCGAACCCTGGTTGACATAGAAAACATCAAAGGGTTAGTTTCTACGATCTCACTCCAATGCATCACAGGCTAGTTTGTAACTACACAGCACGTAAGTGTGTTTAAAATTACAATAAACTTTGAAGCTTACCCCATCATTCAGCAGCTTCAAATACAGATTGATAGCTCGAACTCCTGGGATGTAATACGAAACTCGAATTCTGTGTCCATGGAGCAAATACCCGTCTAATGCCATTTGTGTCCTTTCAGCATCATCTTCATTAATGAATTCGACGAGGCCCCAGTCCTGTGGGCATCCATTTCTCAAAGCAATCTATGAACAGATGCAAAAAATATCATCACACTACATTTTCCATTTTAATTCATGTGATAAAATACATTTAATACACGTGTTTCAATTTGTAAAGTTCAAACGTGGGTACAGACCTGGCAGTACGGTGGGTTTACGACAGTGCTAAATATGCGACGAAACTCGCCCATGTCACGGTAATTTGATGGCAAGTGGTCGATGTAGAGGCACTTTGAGTGGAGGGACCTAACCGTTACATGACTAGAGTCAAGCCAATCGCAAACTGCTGTGCAATCCAAAATTTGTTTCCCATCCAAAGCATTCTTCGCTTGTAGTGCTGCCTCTTTTGTTATGTATTCCACAAAGCCATATCCTTTACTCTCCCCTATTTTTTACATGAATAACAATATGTAATTATGACCTTCAAAAACTACAATAGCATTCATCAATAAACTTTTAATTTCTATCCATGACATGACATACCTGTTTTTTCACTAATCATTAGAAAATAGCGACGAACCTCGCCATAGATAGATACCAAATTATGAAACTGTTGGTCCGAATAACTCATCGGGAGTCTCCCTACACAAAGCAGCATTTCTGTAGGTGAAGGGATAATTGCTATGCGTTGACCTCTCAATGTAAAAACTGCGTTGCGGTCCCAATCCTCTAGCATCTACAACATAGACAAGAAATTCATGACCAAGATCTTACCAACTACGAATTCATTGTCAATATTGACCATTAAACCCTTTTATACTTCAGACATGAAATAATTACCTCTGGTGAACAAAGTGCTACTCTTGCTGATCCCGACTGGATCGTAACGGACTGAATTTCCCATTCCGAAAGAAGTTCACGGATTTCCTGGAACAAACAAAACAAAATTGCTTACAACAGACTAAACATATTACTCAACATAAATTCATTATACCGGTGTTTTGGAATGTTCTTATTAATAATGCAGATCATTTGATGTTATTACATCTTGGTATCTATATTTAGGTTTAGGTATTTATTTTTGCAAATCAATAATTTCTCTTAATTATCGAGAATACTCGTTGTCAGGTATTTGTTTTTCTATATCAGCAATATTTTTTATTGAGGAAATATTCAAGACAAGTTAAATTAGTTAAAACAGTAAAATCAGAATATTGCTAGAATAAGCATTCCTTAGAACAGTATGCTAACGAAAAGATTTTTCTTTCGTGTTGGAAGTTTTAATAATTCAATTCCTCCCCCTACTCCGCGTGTACGTGCGTAGATATCTAGTTCGTTTTAGTGGAATTCATTGGGGTGTGGCTATTGCAAAATATTTCCGAGAAAAATACAATGGCAGATGAAACAATATGGGTGGAAATTCTTCAAGTCATTCATCCGTGCCAAACAATTGTAATTGTGATTTTACTTTTTATATGGCCAGATATTGTGAGTGCATTTTCATTTCTTTTTTGTTTGTGCTAATTATTTAAAAATATGAATTCAGGGATTTTCATTTAGAAGGTTAAACTTATAATTTTTGAAGGTTTTAACTCAAGAAGTAACCTGCAATCATGCGTCTGACTGTTCGGATTGCTGGTTTTGGGATTGTGGAGTGTGTCTGAAAGGTGGACATTGTCAATGTATCCCGCGTTACATTTCCCTTGCAGTTACTGCCATGAATGACGAAGATGAGGTTCTAGAATGCTATGTGAGGCCTTGGTTTTAAAAACCCGCCGTTTAAAAGAGTTACGAAGAAATGAAAAAGAATGTACAAAACAACGAGGTTTTTCATTCAAAACAGACAGGCACTGTCGTTATCTTTTTTGCATCAAGTTTTACATTTGGATTTTTCATACAAGCATTATAAATCAAATTTTACTCCTGAACTAGACCGTAACCGATGTATGTAGAAACACATGTTATTTCATAAGTTCCAAACGTCTACAAATTTGAATAAAGTAAGTTTGTCAATGTATGTTTTAAAAAATTGTTTGGTGAATAGCTGAGTTTTGGGACACTCCAAAATAATTAACTAAACCATTTTGTACATAAATGCTTGATGCTTGTAATCCCTATTTGAAAGCAGAGTTGTATGCGGGGGTAGCACTTAACCTGGTGCCGTGGCAGATGCATAGCATAATGTACACATGGACACAAAGATCCGCAATCCGGTAACATACTTTTTTAAATGTTAACTTAACTGGATATTAAGTTGAGCATCGCTCGTCCGTCGTATATAAATTTAGAAAATGCTGTGATTAAAGAGCCAAAACTGTGACAGATGAGAGATTCATGTGGCGCAACTGTTTTTATCAAGTTGCATGTGTGACATGTCTCTTTGAGGAAGAATGAGACAAGAAGAAAACTTCTTCATTTGTAATGGATTAGATATTTATGAGCAATGCAAAAAATGCAGCATGTTCTGATGTCCTCTATTTCTGACTTTTACTTTACAATAGTCTAAGATCACTTTCTCGGCAGATTTTTCTACTTAAAAGTAATCTGTTTGATCACATATAAATTGTATCTTAAATTGTTATAGCAGCATCCATAATATCAAAATATTATCTCATGCTGGCGTATCTCTATGTCATTGAATTTTCATCCATTTGGAAAGTCTGTACTGAACATTGTACCGAAGTTATGGTATGTTTGACATATTTTGAGACAAATATGCTTGCTAATTAAAAGTTTCCTGCTAAAACATTGATACATTTTATCGACAACTAAAAATAAAAAATTATTAGTCCTAGAATTGCAAACAAGATTAGCTTCTGATGAGATGCAATAAATGCATGAAAATGCAAATAAGCTGGTATTTTCGGCTAGATAATACGTATTTCTCATGAACTTCACTAATTTCAGCTTCAGTCTGTAACAATAAATTATTGCTTTAACCAAACAACTTCTATAATCGCAAGATAAAGTCTTGGTCGGTAGTGTCGTTATTCTTCCTGGTAGCTAAATGTGATCGATCGCACTTTGTATTTACTCACAGTCAATACAGTGACGTTATAACTTGAAATTCCAAACATAGAATTTTGTTTTGCCAATTCAGAAATTTTTTAATTGCTCTAATAAAAGTTAATGCCGTCACACAAATATAAAATATTATGCTTCTTATTTAATTCACTAGAAAGCTTTTTATAAATAGATGTTGGCCAATTCTTCAAGACACAAATTTTGAGATCATGATGCAGCATGAGAGTCTATATTTATCTTGCGTTCATTACATGCACCCACAGACCAGACAAATTAATCATTAAATCAATTAGTGTTCCAAAACGATTAATTAAACAAGGAAAAGTCGTTGATATTAGTAATGCTTTTGATTAAAGAGTCTCAATGTATTATAATGGAAACTATACTACAAAGCTACTAAGCTTCCATGCAATACTGAAGTCAATACATCAATACGTTGTTTCATCTTTGTTCTACATTTTAGCACATGAATTCGCATTCCTGGATTTAAAACACATAATTCTGAACTTGGCATCCGATCACAATGAAACTTTATTTAAAAAATAAAACGCTGTAAAAACGTGATAACGACGCCGCTTGGGGATAACTGTAATGATATTGGTCGACAGTAAACATGAAAGACGATTCATGATTACTGTCTATCATATTAGACGCCGATATTTGATGTTTTTGGCGATTTTCCGCTAGAGGGAGCTTTGTACGAAGCGGTCAATTAGTGGAAAATGATCTGCTCGACGAGGCCTTTCCAAAAAGGTATCACATGCTATAGGGTGCCATTTGAAGAAGTTGATGACCCCCGGGGGAAAGGGGGAAGGGGTTGACCT